>CAJNIZ010007186.1:0-16511 GCA_905231905.1 Symbiodinium pilosum
GCTCCCTCTTAAACCTGATTACGGGTTTTTTTATCATCCCTCATATAGGGATATCGACCCCAACCATGGAGAAGCAAATGGAAAAGGACATTTCAAACATGAAAGGCAAACTGGGATGATGTAGGGCATTGGGGTTTAGAGTACAGGGTTTGGGATCGTACCCTGGAAAAAACTCAACACAATCATTGGTCTTCATAAATGCTCAGCATCCCTCATAGTCTGAGATACCAGAGGAACCCCGAAGCTTGCAAACATTTCTCCTCTGTAGTCCTAGCTCCTACACTCATCGCTAAACAACTCCATTCTCATCAAGCAGGCGCCAAGCCAAAACCCTATAGTCCCCCTCAAGTAGACAGAATGTGGCTCTGGGTATATTATAACAAGATCCCCATATAATATACCCCATATTCTATCCACTTAAGGGGGACTATAATCCAAAACCCCAAACCCTAAACCCTAAAAAGTAGTTTCCTTTACCATTATCCCAGTATATACCCTGTATTCTATCTACTTGAGGGGGACTATAAACTACATTTTTGATGTTCTGCCCTTTATCGCCGAAATTTTAAACCCTGGCGCCTGCTCCAACTCTATAGGCCCGTGAGCTGCATGGGTAGTTAGAGGGATATGTAGTGATATATAGTCCCCCTTAAGTAGGTAGAATATGGGGTCTAGGGTTTAGGGATGAGGGCTTAAAGGTATAGGGTTTATGGATATAGCCCCCCTTAAGTAGATAGAATATGGGGTATATGGGGATCTTATTATAATATACCCAAAGTCATATTCTATCTACTTAAGGGGGACTATAGAGCTTTAGGGATATAAGTAGAGAGCTGTAAATAGGGTTTAGGGTCCTTGTACCAATAATGGAGCACTGAAGGGTTGGGTTAATTAACGGTATTTGTAGTGCAGGCTTTGCGGAAGTGTATGGTTAAGGAGCACTTGACATTTACGGTTTTTTGAGGGTGTTGGAAGTCTAGTATGTTTTGTAAGGCCTGTAAAGCCCAAGTACAGGCCCATAGTTAGGACCCAGGCAGGCAAGGAGCCAGATTAGGGGCGCGGATTTTCGCGTGGTTCGACTGGTAGCACGGTGCCTCCCCGGGTTCCGAAGATCTCGATAGGCGCGCCTGGCCATACAACTCGATATAAGCAGAGAGGATTAAGGTTTATATGGTTGGGGATTTAGCGATAATTAATAGCACAAGTAATAGTAATATTAAAAGTAAGAATCATAGCAGTAATAAACGTGATGATAAGGATAATAATGCAAATGATGAGAATACAGAGAATAGTGATAGCCGTGACCATAATAGTAATAACCCTAAACCCTAAACCCCTCAGCCCTACACCCAAAACCCGTAACCCTAACCCCTCAACCCTAAACCCATATTAATGCAAGTACTAGGGACAAGGGATGATCATTTGACGTTGGGTCCAGAATTTGAAGGGGCTACGGCTATGTTTCAGGCTTGAGCAGTTGGCAGAGATGTGGATTGGCCTTCTTCTGGCCGTACCAGAACTACTAAATCCCCCAACTGGTTTTTAACTGTTTTTTTTTCAGTGTTTAGGGTTAATTAATACCCCTAGGGATCCAAATAGCCCAATGCAGGTAATATTGAAGGGGCTTCAGGGTCTGGGGTTGAAGGTTTAGGGCTTAGGGATCCAAATAGCCCACTGTAGGTACTATTTACAGACTTTGGGACCCAAAGTAAGCATTGCTAATATTTGTGGATCCTAGTTAGTGACATTTCACCATGCGCTGAAAATTCCTCGGCCCCAAAACATACATACAGGCACCCATTTGGACCTGAAGTATAGGCCATTTAGGTACTTGGACCCTGAAGGTCGCACCAACGTCCTCTCATTTCATTGCTAGGTGCGGAAGTTTAATTGGGAATATCTGGCCCCAATAGCGGACACTTAGGCCATAGTAATGGGTAGGTGCATGGTCTAGGTAGATGTTTCTTAACATCAAGATGCGGGTCTCAGTCTTCTTCTTTGACTGGGGATACATGAATGCTCAACCTCATGTTCCGCATAACATGAGCCATAGCTTAATCTACTTTTCTCCCCCTTAATAACCCTCATTGTCGTCCCCCCAGTTTGTCCTTCATATAATCCCCTTCAAGGAGTTTAGACTATAATTCACATGTAGAAGGGCAGTTATGCTCTGAAACCTGCTGCATCACAGGCTTAGATTCCTTACCCCTGAGGGTCCAAGCATAAAGGATACCTGCTTGGGGCCCTAAGCCCTATGCCCTAAACTCCAAACCCTGCCCTAAACCCCGAACCTTAAACCCTTAACCCTGAACCCTAAGCCCTAAATCCTAGACCCTTACTCTGGGCTATGTGGAGGAGGGGCTGCTTCAATATGTCGCTTCTTCCTGGGAACCCAGTTGCCTCTAGATTCACTGTCCAGGCTTTGGCTTTAGGTCTCCAGCAGCCAGCAAAGTCAGGGTTTAGGGTTTAGTGTTTAGGGGTTTGGGGTTTAGGAGTTTCCGAAAGTTAGGGACCCTTTTTTTGTGGGAAGTATGAATAATGCTATAGTACATTAACGTCTATAGTGGGACGCCTGCCTCTGTTTTGGGGGGAGAGTATCTATATATGATGAGGGCTATATTCGGGTCTTTATTGGGACGCCAGTTTTCTTGAAGGCTCCTCTACATTAAAGAACGCCAGAAAGCCATTCACGAACAACCTCATGCAATTTTCTGGTGCTCTACGAGAGTTATAAGTGACCCTCTAATTTTGACAAGCACACTTCTGGGACAATCCCTACAGAATCCATGTTCTGTTCAGACGGAACGGGGATCCGTAACGACATTGGGCTGTCTCGGGCCATAGTGTACAGCCCATGCAGTTCCTAAGCCCTAAACCCTATAAACACGGAACCTTAACACTAAACCCAAAGCCCTAAACCTGAAGCTCCACACCCTAAGCGCTAAACCCTGAGCCCTAAACCCTAAGCCCTATAAATCCTGAACCGCAAACCTACCGAGTGTCTGCCAAGCCTTCGAATCAATAGACATGAAGCTCCGGTTCTGGTCTTCGTAAACCTCCTGTGCATGAAGCGGACGTCGGGGGTTTTGGGGTTGAGGGATTTAAGGGTTTAAGGTTTAAGGGTTTAGAGGTTGGGGATTCAAGGCTTTAGGGTTTGGGTGTTTATGAGTCTAAGGCCTTACGGTTCAGGATTAAAAGGGTTCAGGGTCTCAAGGGTTAGGGTTTGGGGGTTGAAGGGTTGAGTGCCACATATTCAGATTCAATACATCAGGGGCCCCAATATCGACCCCAATCTACGATAACCCTTCCCAAAAAACGATCCACATTTTGTGGAAATCCCCACATACAATTGTAGGCAACCGGAAGAATTCGGGTCGCAGCGCAGCACACAACATGCCGGTAATGTGAAAGCAGCGGGCCCCAGTTCATGCTGTAGTGGTTTAGGGTTTAGGGTTTAGGGCTTAGGGTTTCTTATCCCGCTATCTGTTTTTACCTGCATCACTGCTGGAAACAGGCGCGTTCTCCAGGTAGAGAATGTTACGCATGAACTTACATCCGTAAAACATGGTGACGGGGACCCCAGCAGGGAATTCCGAGTATATAGTAGAAATATAATGGGGGTACAAGGATTCTGATGGGTATCTTCCTATTATTTCCAAGATTTTTCTGACTTGAGTTTAAAAACTCTGTAATTCTTTCGGATCTGTACGTAGTTCTCAGCCCTCGTTTAAGGCCTCCACGTTGGTGATATGCGGTTTAGGATACCAGGTTGCCGAAACCATGTACACCTTAGCAGACTGGAGCAATAGAAAAGCCTGGCCACAGGTTACATCCCTGCATGTCTGACGTCCTGAAACAGCCAGCACCAATTGCCCCGAGGAGCCTAAACATACCCTAAGGGTCCAAGTACCTCATAGTCATATACTTACCCAAAACCTGTACTATAATTACTTGTGCCCAATCCCAAGTACCTAATTATTGGGTACATGGACCCTCTGGAATCAGTCTTTTGAAGTTCTACAGGGCCAGGAAGCTAGGCTAATTGCTTTAGGCTTTAGGGGCTTGAGTCGCCTTCAAGCACTTCAAGTACAAACAACCGCGAGCACCACTCCAAACCCTAAAACCTTAACCCTAAACCCTAAATATTCTGTTTTTGCTTTAGGGCGTCAGGGTTAAGCCGAGTCCTTGGACAGCCACATCCGTGCCTCAAATGGTGAGCTTAGTGGCATCAGTGCTTTGATGCTTTCGTTGTTGGATCAATGAGGATTTAGAATATTCCCAGTTTAGTGTTTAGGGTGTTCCTGGTTTTTCAGCGTAAATATGTCGATGTATGTAAATACCGCTAGTGGGGAATCAGTGGAAAAGAACATGGAAGACAAAATTGGAGCTGGGCTTGGGGGGGTCCCCCTGAATATATCCTATAATCCTATAGTAAGCCTCTGTAGAGGCCCCTATATAAGCCCCTTTAAGGAGCTTAGACTCTAGCTCCTGTAGCCTGCAAGCACTGGTATGCCAACATGGCAAAAAAAACCTGCCAGGAAGGCCGAACAATTCCAACCCCGTATGTGAACCCCCCTAATCCCCCCTCCCCTTAATGGAGATTATAATGGGGATCTTAATATTAAGTCCCTTAAAAGAAAGGGGTTCACAGTAGTTTCCATTTCCTTTCCCATTATCCCTATAATACCTATAGGTGTATAATCCCTATATTACTTGGGGGTCTAATTGTGTTACAGTGTTCCACAGTGAGAATAATATAAAACGTCAGGGAGGCTGGGAAATGCTAATGAGCGGAGAGTTTGAATCACTCAAAGTCCCTCAAGCTGGGGTTTAGGGTTTAGGGTCCTTGCAACGGATTATGAGGGGACTACCTTACGGATCCATTGCTTCCGTCCCCACTTACCACTAAGTTGAGAGGTTTTGAGGAACTTAACTTCTTTTCATTTCCAGATTGACAGCAACAACTTTAGGACCCTTGCTGGGTATATCTGAGACAAACTCGATATTCCCGAGCCTGATCAAAACGAGCCAAATAATAAGCAAACACCCTACATCCATTACAGAGCCCCTACCGTACAACTAATCACATATCAAATCTCCATAGACAAGCCTGGCCGTCACTGGCCCCAAAAACCATACCCTCCAGTTGAAGGTTGCCCAAAACGGAATTGCAGCGGAGCCAGGTCCCAAGCGACCACAACGCTTCCGATGAGCGTGCAAAACAGCATCACTGACCTGACTTCAGGCACATACGCATGATGTTCAGTGTCTCTATGCGCTGATCAAAAGCGCGGCTACTAGTAGATGATCACACTCGGGATGTCTGCGCTTGCACCCGCTTGAAAATCTAGGAAGTCAGTGACAGGTTCGCATATGGGTTTACTCCAAGTAGAAGGAACTCCTTGGCCTGAACGATCGGACATAATGCAAACAATCCTGAATTTGATGCGCTCACACCGAGTCGAGGACACCATTGCAAGCACGGGCATTGCCAGGCCACAGACGCCTGATGCAAAACCGCCAGAAGGTCTCGCTTATGCATGGTCAGGACATATCCGCAGGCAGGTATTCAAGCTACTTTCAGGTTTTGGGGCGCGCGGCATGAGAAAGGGTCTTCCTTGTTAGGCCTTGCGTGTATTCATGTCTTCTGAGGTTGTGGCCAATGTTGACCTGAGCTGATGCCTGGCAATGCAATAGTTGGTGTCTTGGCAGTCTGCAGTACCCACCCACGGACCAGGTAGGCAATGGCAAGGACAAGAACACGGACATCGATGGAGGATAGTGACAGCACATGCTGCAGCGAAAAACGAAAACTGCCGCAGTTTCTCTACTAAGCATGTACGCAACCATGAGCTCTGTTCTGACACGAGACCGCCAGAAATACTAGGTTCAATTCAAATATACTATGCATGTACGCAACCATGAGCTCTGTTCTGACACGAGAGACCGCCAGAAATACTAGGTTCAATTCAAATACGTACTGACAAGAGCCTCATCATACTCCCCATACAAGATGCCAACCATCAGCAAGTAGAGCTCATCGCAATTGTGCACAGTGCAAGGCTTTCGGGATAGGCCCTTTCAAGCAATGTGTCGCAGAGCCCCCATGCAAGAGATTAGAAGTCTGGTTGAGTTTTGATACTTAGGAGTGAGCATGGCATCCCAAAACTTGCCAGGCCAGCCAGGGTCTTCGGCATATGTGGCGTGTCCTGGCAGCGGAGGGCGGAGGGAGATGCCGCAAAACGCTTTTAAATGGTAAGGCCTGCCAATATGAGCATGGAGAAGTAGAAAATGAAGCCGCACCAAGCGCGCAGGATGCATGACTCTCATATCTTCTTGCCCCCTCAACCCTGCACCTAAATTCAATGAAGTCTTGGCTTGACCTTCTTTAACGGCTCGCCCACACGTGCAGCCTATTCTCATGACCTTCCAGCGCTTTAAACGCAAGCCTCTACCTAGGATTATCTAATTTTCACGAATGGTAGTTTCCCACAATAAGGGGACCCCAATATAGACCCAAAAATCATCTAATCCTTATTATAGGGACCCCTTAAAAGGTACGCCCAATTTTGGGAAACCCCAAATGACGAACAATCGCAACAAGAGCCGAGGGAGCCCCAGGAAGATAGACAAACTTCGGGTAGCACCTTAGATTTCGCAATGGCGGGTCGGGCCGATGAAGGCGTAGATGTCGATCACCCAAACCCTAGGGCTCCATGTCTATAAAGAATACCTTTAATACCTACATTGGGCTCCAAAGTCTATAAATATGACCTACATTGGGCTATTTGGAGCCTTAGGGACATAATCAGTGAGGGGTCAGATTGCTGTCTACATGCAAGCTATGCCATCGGCATCTGCCAAAGAATTGCTGATCTTCTCTTGCTGATTGCCCCAGGCTCCTTCGAATGCGTCTAAACAGAGGGACATCGAACTTCATTTTACATCTGCTAGGGTCTTGCCGGACTTCCCAAGATGAAAGGGCCCTCCTTGCAGACCCCACAAGATGGGACCCGCATTCCAATAGACTCCAGCTCCATTTGTATGGGGGGCTTTCCAAAATTAGGGGTACCTGTTTAGGGTCCCCACAAAAAGGATTATAGTATTTTGGGGTCTTTATTAGGGTCCCCGTATTTCGGGAAACTACCACATACTTTTGGGGCTCTGGTGTAAGATCCGCTGTGGCCAGCGCTGCTCAAACCAGCTGCACGGGCATCCGGCCTTTGCTCTGTAAGGCACACTTGGGCTGATGCATGGGTACCAGAGTTGGGCACTTAATTAGGGGTCAGGAAGAGATACGCTGCAGGTTGGTCGAGCTTTCTAAAATCTTGGTCAGTGACAGGTGTGGAGCTATGAGTAATGACCCTTATTCCTCACAAAGTCGAAAGCAGCGTCCTTTGTAGTTTCACATCTCCCGCGAATGCTGGCTTCGAGCATACTTGTTCATGCCAATGGGTACCTACATCCCCATAGACCCTTCTATACAGCACCAACTCTTGCCGTGCTGAGCTTGGCTGGAAAAGTCTGCTTGAAGTTTGAGCACAGCAAGCTTCACACGCTCCAGACAACAGGCAATGCACAATTGCGCACATTCCTGGAGCAGACCCTTTGCTCTAAAACAACACCCCGTGTGTGCATCACGAGCCCACAGCACCCGCGTATATCTGCAGCTGAGATTATACAACCCACCTGATATCAGCAAAACCGTTTGAAGGACTGAATTGATGAGGAGTCGTTGCAAAGATAGGGGTACGGCCACGCTGGCACGGTTGAGACCCACAAATATTCTTTCACGAATTCCAAACTGATTTCGAATCGCCTGACAAGAAGCGATGTCTCGAGGAATACAATGGCATGATCTAAGCTGCTCATTCCTAGGGGGCTGACGAAGGTCGTTTCAGCGGGAAAGGGTCAAACCAAATCCCAAACCCTAAGCTCCCGGCATGACATCCCATGCGGTCGCCTGCTTCGAAGAGGCACCCGTCCGTGCTGCCACGCCTTGATGGCATATAACGATATCACGGGAGGCTTTCCAAAGCCATTTGGTTTCGTGATCCGCGAGGCAGCGTCCCCATGTACCTTGTATCCCATAATCACACCCCTTCCTGAGAGATCTTGTGGGAATTGTTCGCGGAGTCTCTGGGGTTGCATTTGGGCTTACAAAGGGCTTGTGTGGAAGTCAGGACTCGTGCAAGATTGTGATTCCATGTCCAAACCATCTTTTGGGAGTAATATGATGCGGGTGAGAAAGCCTAGTGCTGCTGCTGGTGCCGAATGCCGTGGGTGCTTGCGCACTAGCTTTGTGGAGACTTAGACTTGGACCTCAATACCCTAGCGACCATCGAAGCCAACACAAAAAGATAGGTCAACAGCATGGAAGCCTCAAAGATTCGGAGCTGCCTGTTATGCCTGATGTTCTGAAGCACTTCTTCAAATGCTCGTTTGTTGTCCTGTTCTGTCGTTGCTTTTTAAGACACTACGTAGACAGTCTGAAACAACGAGCAGGTGTCCCCTACTTGGCAGGTCAGGGAGACGTAGTAAGTAGGTTAATAACCCCTATAACTTATATAGTAACCCCATTTATCCCCATTATCAACCTACTTACTAAGTCCCCCTGGACCCTCCCAGTACAGGACCAAGTTGAGGCCACGGGCATGCGCGCCACATCCATGGCATTGAGCGGAGCATGCAGTTCTGGCTCTGGAGGCGCTGCGCCTAAAAGCAGAAGTGGTCCCGTCCTTCCCACCCACCTCCTAGACCCTAAGCCCATGTAGGGATAATTGAAAAGAACATGGAAACTACTATGTTATGTTGGGGTTATATTGGGGTTCTATTGGGATAATGGAAAAGAAAATGGAAACTTCTATCATCAAGAATCACACGGAAAAGAACATGGAAAAATAAATGGAAACTGCTGTTATTATGGGTTATATTCATGTTTGTAAGTGAAGGCTTCTGAAGCTTATGGATGCACATCCTCCCACAGGTTCATTCCTAAGCTTCGGCTGACGGCGGCTGATTCGGGCTGGTTGAGGTTGGACCTGGAACTTGCTGTCAGTGGAGGGATTTCCTGCACTCATGACTGAAGCAAGCAGAAAGACAACAAATCATTCTACATAGCTATGCAGGTTATGTATGAGTCTGAGGTTTGGAAGATGGGATTCCACTTTTCCCTAAAGCTTGGAACCTCAAAATAATTCAGACTGAGGACAAGAGCGTCTCGGCGATTCTTCTGAGGTTTCCCTGCACATATTTGGTCAGAGATACCCGATGATGTGAGAAGTCAGGTAGGTACCTCTGCAACTTCGGCTCCCCGTGCTTACATACAACAACATGTGAGCTATAGTCTGAACTCCCTTAAGGGGACGATCAGAAGGCTAATGAAGGGGAATACCAGGAGTTTAGACTATGGCTCATGTAGCCCTTTTTTTCTGGACCACCATCCTCGAAATCTAGTCGATGGGGTTTGCCTTGCCTATCACTCGCACGCTACACGCACTACTGCCGATGGATACTAAAAGTCCTGCATGGCCTACGTACGTTGCATATAGCTTAGGAATGGGGGGTATTCTGGTGTGTATCCAGGGTAGCTATTTTCAGCTTAGTACAGGCAATAAGTAACGGTACGTACACCTGAAACACATAATTCAAAGGATCAATATAGTACGGACTTTTTCTTCCTTGCAGGACTTGCAAAGCAACTTAGCAGTAACATGCCACTTAATAGTTTCCCTAAATAGGGGGACCTTATAGACCCCAAAATACTATAATCCTTATTATGGGGACACCCAAAAAGGCTCCCTTTTTTGGGGAAACTACCATTTACTGGGTAAGGAGGGCACGGATTTCTATTGCGGTTCCCCCCCTGCATTTGCCCGTCATTTTTCCCAATCCCAAGTTCCATCCCTTGGGAATTTGAATCCCTAAACCCTAAACCCTGAACCATAAACCCTACCTCGGGATATGACCTACTTTGGGATATCTGAATCCTTGGGCACTTCCCTCCCTACTAGGCACTTGGCAGGTAAGGCCCCGGCTCTTTGCTGCAGGCTCACTGGACATCTTGCCTTGCTTACCCAGACCCATGGTTAATAAACCCCCTCCCCTTAATAGGGCTTACATTCGGGATCCTAGTATAGGTCCTTAAAAGGAGGGGGTTTATTAATCATGGGTCTACATTATTCTGCTGCACGTAGGGCAGTGGGGGAAAGCGCTTACTTAGGGCTTAGGAAGTTGAGGGTTCACTTACCGCATAGGGTCTAGCTGGAAGAGTTCGGGTTGAGGGCTTAGGGTTCTCAAAATGGAGGCCCTAAGGACCGCAGGAAGATGTTGGGGCTACATGACGACGCCATGACAGAAGGACGACGTTGCATGACTACAGCAACACATACCCATTCAATGTTCGAGCAGCTTTCTTTGGCGAGGCTAAGAATGATTATCAATCATGAGAGGCAACCAGCACGCTTGTGTCGAACAAACTTGGTATGCGCGCCAACCACATATTCGCATACGTTTTTTGATCACAACTTCCAAGCACGTTGGCAAGTTGAGACCAGAACCTATGAGCACGTTATTTTTATGGGGGTGCAGAATCATGAGACAGCTTTGCCAACGGCCTATTCCCGGAATGCACTCTTTTCCTAATGGTCCAAATACCCGAATACCACAATCTGGATGCTCCTTTGCCAACGGCCTATTCCCAGAATACACTCTTTTCCTAAGGGTCCAAACATCCAAATACCACAATCTGGATGCTCCGTTCCAACACAGTACCCACCATCTACCAAGACCCGCCATAGCGCCCCTAGTAGCGGATACTTAAGCCCTAACAGAGGGTAGTTGCAAGAGCTAGGTAGTAGGGTTGGGAGGTTTCCTGCAAGCGACAAGATGTAAAGATCCTGCGATTACCGATGACTTCTTCAAGGAGACCCTAGTATATTAGTATATCTCTATATATATATATTGGGGTCATGTTGGGATAATGGACAATAGAATGGAAACTACATTAATGGGTTTATATAGGTTTATATAGGAATTAGGGTCTATATATATATATGTATATACTGGTGGTATCCGTCTGAAGCCGTGCGAGTGAGGAATTCTGGGCAGGCTGCTCTCTGCACGCTTTGCGCGGCTGATCTGCGCGCAAGGCCGGGCGGTCCGTTCTTTTTGCTGATCTTGTTAGCTTTGTCTGGTACTACTGTTGATGGAGGTAATCTTGCACCACCTTAAGTCCCCAAAGTCCTAGGAATTACAATAATTTAGGGCCCTTAGGAGGTGCAAGATTTCATCCATCAACAGTAGCTTTGGGCTAAACACATTCTTGAGGTCATTCGAAGTTAGCCATGGCAAAGTTCTGGGTCTTCTGGCGGCGCTGTAAAGATGTAAGGGTCCGGGAACAAGCAAGTAGCACAGAAACATGCAAAGGCGTAATCCATTACACACCTCCTGCCAAAAACATCCTGCAACTGCTTTGACTTGAATGTCCGCAAGGACCAATATGTGAGCCCTGGGCTAAAGTTCTGGTATATTCCTTACTAAGTCCCCCCTAAAACCCTATATATAACCCTATAGGTCCTCCCCCAACCTAACTTTTGTCCGTAGCTCAGGTATGAATATAGACCCCATGAGACCTGAAGGCCCTCAGTACCCAGTATCAGGGTAGGTTCCACATACTAATTGGAGTATTCAGGGAGTTTTCCTCTGTACCCTTAAGGTTTGTACCCGTGGGTTTGGGTCCCTAAACCATGGAATATGACCCTTAATAAGGGTTTTTGGGGCCCAAAACCTAGGGTTACAAACGTTGAGGGTACAAACAGTCTTTCAAGTATGGCATGTCGGACCCGAGAAGCCCATGATTCGCGCACTGGGACCCCTAGAGTAAGACCCTCTAAGATGGGACAACAGTGTCTTGAACTTACTTGAACCCGAAAAGTACATAACTTAAGGTTTAGGGTTTAGGGGCCAAAATCTTTAAACCTAAACATGGTCAAAGAGGCCAGTATTCTACGTACCTTCTCAGCCGTCCAGGTAGTCGCTGTTGATCATACTGCTCTCTTCCCTCTGTATTTCTGAAGCTGAGCATGCGCTAGTAATTAGTGGGTTGTGCATGCAAAGTTGCCTCAGGAATTGACACAAGAGGATGCCTTTCGCACCAACCCCAAGTGTTTGCACGGGCCTCCTCAAGCAGACAGCATATAAAATGTCGGGAAAATGTCACTGGATTCGCAGCACTGCCAGAAGGAATTCTCAGTCCTGTAAACCCTATGGGCTATTAGACCCTAAAATTCCCTATTAGGACCCTATTAAGGGTAGATTAAGGTACCCTTAAGGTCTAATAGCCCATAGTGGAAACCCGGTATCTTACTGAAAATCCGATGCGGCATGCTATTTCGCTACACTTCCAGGTGACGTCCTGGGGTTCCAGCGTCTAGCCTAGAAACCTGAAGGCCCAAGGCCTTAAACCCTAAAATCCTACATCTCTTCATGCCTAAACCCAAAGCTCTAAATCCCTAAACCCCAAATACTAAATCCCTCAAAACCAAATCCCTAAGCCCTAAATCCCTAACCCTAAACCCTAAATCCCTAAACTCTAAATCCCTAAACCCCAAACCCTGGCTTACTAGGCCTCAACTGCGGTCTCCAAGGCAGTAACATGGTCATGGCCAGCAACCTGGTGGGTTACGTACAAAGTGGCCCTTCAGCCGCTTAAGGAGCAGAACCTGAATGAAGGATTTCTGCCAATGCCTATATCAACCCGCCCAGCTCAACTGGCATACTCTGGAGACTTGGAACAAATATGTCGGGGTTCTGCAAAGAATTTTGAGGGCATACACGGCGGCTTCGCCGGAACTACGGAAGCGGGATTGTACAAGGAATATGCAAGTGGTCCAAATAACACGGAGAGCAATAAGCATTTTGCAAAAATGTCAGAACTGTGGGATTTATCTGATAGCCTTCACTCCGCTGTATTCAAAAGCCGTATACTGCCATATACATCCCTTTATTCCCCCCCCCCTCCGCCCTAATCCCCATAACACACACACACACTTCAAGCCCCAAACCCTTTTTGTCTGTGTATATATATATATCTCTCTCCCCAGAACCCCTCCAAACGGACCTTAGGGCCTACAGTAAGGGCATATTCTTTTCCATTCCCTGAGTGGTAGTTCCCATTCCTCAGACCCTAAGCTCACAGCGGGTTTCCGGGTCGGCGTCCAGGGGAGTGTGTGTTTGGGGGTGTCCGGGGGCGTCCGATGCGAAATTTCTGGGGTCTCTTGAAAACCCACAGTACCCAAATATGGGTGTTTTGGGTCTCACATAACATTTATATTGCAGTATTTGGATCCGATAATAACTGTATTTGGGGACATGGACCCTAATTATTTGGGAAACAGCGGCCTTTGAGGGTCTGCTTGGCGGTTCAGAGGGAACTTAGTAAGAAGGTTGGTAAGGGGGACACCAGGGGCCACAAAATGCCTTCTTGGAGTTACTGACATACCCACTAAGCCCCCTGACTCTGCAAGTAGGAGGGTTGAAAGCCCTAAGGCCTAAATATCAACCTTAACCTCAAGAACTGAGAAAGAAGCTCGGCTGGAGTCCACAATGGAGATGCAGCCTAACCTCGGGCGTGGTGCTGAGGAGAAGTGCTTGGGTTTATGGTTCTGGGTGTGGGGTTTAAGGGTTTAGGGTTTTAGTGTCTGGGGTTTAGGGGTTTGGATTTCAGGGGTTGGGGTGTTGGGTTCAGAGTTTCGGGTTTAGGGGCTTGGGAAGAAAGATTTGTTTAGGTAAAATGCTTCTGTAATCCCCTTGGACCTATACTAAAGACAGTATTTCTCAATACTTCGTTATGGCTATACTGTATACAACTGAAAAACATGTCCTGAGGAGACTGCAGTCCTAGGATCGTACCCCAATGTTTGCGTTTACCTAGAGCCCCCTAGCTTGGATACTTGGACGCTTAGATTCAGACATATGGGCTGTTCTCAAAATTATGGGCCCTTTTTGGTCATAGATTATATTATGGCACCTAGTATTTAGGGGTACCAAGCTGGGACCCTAACTTGGGAACTACCCATACTTTGAACCTGGGGGCAAGATGTTTAGAGCTTTGCCGGAACGGCTCATTTTGTCAAGCTTTCGGAAGGAGACGGTCAATGGGGATGGCACAGCTGCTGTAGGACTTCATAGGATAGGGTGGGTAGGACCTCGATCACAGCTCACAGGGAAACCTGTCAGTATCATAAGTATGGCTTCTAGTAGCGGCAGAACCCCCATTGCTAGGCTGCAGGATAGCAATGACCGAGAACAAAACGGCTCAATGCTTTACACCAACAAGGCCGCGCAACAGCAGCTTCCAGCCCCAAACTCTAAACGCCAAAAAACACTGTAAACAGCCTGTAGAGCCCCTCCCCTTCATATCCCTATATAGCATATATCCTCATAAACCCCTATCTGGCCCTTTCTATCCGCATGTAGCCTATGTGTAAAGAGAAAAGTATGTATATCCGCAGGTATGTATATCCACATATACACTGAACAAGGCGCAGCATTCCCAAAAGTCCCACTCAGACCACAAGAATCATCACACAGGTGGCCACTTGACCAAGAGGCTAACCCCTTGGCATCCCACCATGGTTTGTTATGCAGCAAACCCCGCAGAAGCCTGCTGCTTGAACTTCAGCTCAATACCTATATCCTCTAACTACCCACCGGCCCATAACTAGCCAGTATCAAAGGGCCCTAACATCCACAACTAAGCGTACTGAGAGTTGGTACAGCACTTGTGAGCTTCACTGCTTCTGCCCTGAGATCTCAGCAGAAGCAGTCCCAGGGTGGGCAACATGGCAAACTGCCCCGCGGGGGCGGCCGCTAAGTGTGCAACAGTTATAGACGACCTGTACCACTATCGTGGTGCAGAATATACCTTCCTAGGCATGTGGTGAGGATCGCTGCGACCATCTAAATAGAATATTTTTGTTTCATGTTCCATCATGTTTCCATGTGATTCTCTACTATTCTATGAAGGTGGGCCCCCATTGGCCTTACTGGGGCGGCTGTTGGTGTGCATGCAGGTGCCCCGGCGGGGCCTTGGGGTTTCTCAGGCAAACTTTGAGCTGCGGACAAAAATAAGCTATGAAGCATGCGAGGGCGCGGGGGAAACCCTAAAACCCCTAAACCCTAAAACGCATGTCTCCCTCTTAAAGGCTACTTCATCCCTTTTCCCTGCTCAATGTTTACCTGCTCCTAAGTGCAAAACGTCCCTTCCAGGGGCCTGACTGGTGGCTAGAGAGGAAGGAGGAGATAGAATCCCGGTTATAATCCACCTGTAATACATTCCCTTATTCTTTACTAACCCAGAGTAAGTTGATAGAGTTGCAAGTAACCCAACTCCAGGGCTCAAACAAAAAGCTTGGCGAATGGAAAAGAACATGGAAACTACTAGATGTTTAGGGGCAGGATCTAAAAGCTGCAAATAGTCAACCCTAAACCCTCAACCCTAAACCCTGAGCCCCTAAACCCTCACAGCCTAATGTAGGTACCATGTACAGACCCCAGGGCCGAGGTATGCACTCTACAGACTCACTATAGACTCAAAGCCCGAAAGCAACAGAGGAAGCATATTAGCTATAGTCCAAACTCCTAGTATCCCTCTTAATGCCCCCTACAGCAATCCCCTGAAGAACTCCCCCTGAAAGAGTTTAGGCTGTAGCTCGTACTCTCCAGCTCCAAACGCTGCTGTGTGCCTGTTGATGCCTATAGAGGGCAGTAGTTCCGTTCATCTGCTTCCCAGTACATGCCCCAGAATAGTACCCATAGATCCGAGAGGTGATAAAGTGTTGGTATAAATTGAAGGCGCTATCCTGATGAGTCATGAGGGTCGTAGAAGCAATGGGCAGTAGAATCGATTGCAACATTCACGGCAATGATCCTCAGGAAGCAATGGCAACATAGAGCTGCAATAGCAGCAGCACCCCATATCAGAACAAACATTCTGAAATCGACGCGCCAAAACCCATCCTAGACGACGTCCTAATTCTCAACCCGCTAGCCTTAACCGCAAACGGCTCTTCTTGAGCCTACTTACTGGTGGTTAGTAAGGAGTAAAGGAATAGGATTCCTGTACAACCCCCATATAATATATTCCCTTGCTCACCACTAACCCTAAACCCTAAATCCTGACCCTGAGCCCTAAACCCTAAACCCTAAACCCAATCCTGACCCTAAACCCTAAACCCAACCCTCACCCTAAACCCTGAACCCTCATGACCTTGCTTTTTACCAGTTGATGATGAGCCAGCCTCAGGAACGCTTTTGCGGACCTTCCCTGAACAGATTCTCGGCTGTAAGGATGCCAGGAAGGAAAGCTGAAGATGGATCTAAGGTTCAGGAGTCTAGGGGTTTAGGGGTTTAGGAGTTTAGGGGTTTAAGGGTTTAGGGTTTAGGGATTAGGGTTGAGGGGTTTAGGGATTTAGGGGTTTGAGGTTTAGGGTTTAGGGGTTTAGGGGTTA
>CAJNIZ010007187.1:0-15525 GCA_905231905.1 Symbiodinium pilosum
AGCTAGCCTCGCGCGGCCGTCGATGCGATCGGCCAGGCTTGCAGACACCTTCAGGGCTGCGTCTATCGGATCGAGGGCTCAATGAAGCGGCTGCTGAAAGGATGTTGGATGCATAGGGTTTAGGTTATGGTTTACGTTATAGGGCGGTTCATGTAGGTTAGGGTTTAGGTTATAGGGTTTAGGTTATAGGGTTTAGGTCAGGGTTTAGGTCATAGAGTTTAGGGCTTAGGGGCTTAAATGCTCACAATAGTGGAGAATCAAATGGAGAAGAAAAGGAAAACATGACATGGAAGCTGGTATTTTGACGGGCTTTATGTCGGCACGCTAATGTAGAGGCCTAAATAATTCAAATAGGCTTTGGGGCATGCTTGACTATAACTATCTATAATATTTATTGATAATAAGGGGATAATGTTGGTAATCATGTTGGCTTCGACTTTGTAGTCTAGGGAGTACAGCACCATAGGAGTTACGAGGGTGAAGCTTGAGGTTCAAGACTTGGGGCCCCACGTCGTTATCGTTACTTACCTGCGATTTCCGCTAGGGCGGCACGAAGTACACCATGCACGCAGTGCATCTTGAAATTGGGGCTTAGCAAGTGGCACCGCAGAGGGCTCTAGGAATGCATAATATGTTTGTATATAGATAGATATATGTAGAGGGGCAGAAAAGTTATTACTGGAGTTCCAGTAAATCCTGAACCCTAGTGGTTCGGCTTAAAATTGCCTTCTCAAGTTTTTTACTGTCAAGCCTTACCTTTTCTCCACTCCAAAACCCTTGAGTCCATCGCTCCTTGGCCAGGGATACCTGCTGCGAGTAAGAATCCTGAAGCTTGAATTCTATAGGGCTTATGGTGTAGGGTTTAGGCCTGTATCTTCAGCAAAGAACCATATCCCCAATGCAAGAAGTTGACGCGACTGCCGTGTATACATCAGAAGCCTAGACGCCAACCTCCTCCATCATCCTCCTCAAATCCCGAGCCTGGTCTTCCTAACCGCACTGTGGCTAACATGCTGGCAGTTCATAAACTAGCTCTCAGTCAAACAAAAGGCAACGGACAAATTGAAAACATGCAACAAGCAACAAGCTTGATAGTCATGCGGGGACTGCTTCGGAAAATGACACTGAACATGACAATTCCGCATGATAATCTTGAACCCTCTGAACACCCGATGAAAGCCCCAGACACACGCCATTTAATGCAAACCGCACAACCCTGAACGTTCGACCCAACACCTTCAAACGTCACCCTTACACCCTAAACCCCTGTCCATCTTGGCCCTGAGTTCCGAAATCTTCTTCAGGCCCCCTAAATATGGTTCCCAGAATAAGATATGTATCTAGCGACCCGTAGCGTACTAGGAACCCACTATAGGGACCCATATTATCATGCATTTAAGGAAATTCCCATAGAAACCCATATAAACCTAGCTTCCGTTTAATTTTCGGCGTTCTTCCTCATTTGTTTCTCCATTCCTCCACCCTTCAAACCCTCAACCGTAGCAGCCTGCAAAGCCGGCTGAAGAACAAGGGGCTCCTCGCCCAAGGGCCCCCAAAGGGGGCACTTCCTGGCAGATGCTTGCAGGCTTAAGGCATAATTTCTCAAGTATGCAAGTTATGGAACACTGGTGTAGTCCATGAAATCAAGTATAGGGTACTACGGGATACTAGTTACGTGCAACTTGCCTGTTCCTTACCTTAGGGTTCCAGCCCTGGTGTAAGCCGCAGGGCTCACCCTGAACCTGACGAAAAGTTTTAGGGTTTAGGACTTTCGGGTTTCAGTTCGGGTTTAGGGGTTCAAGCTTCCAAACAAGCGAAGGCACCAGCCGACTGTCCAGAAAAGACTTAGAGGAATGAAGTGTTGTGTCTTAGGGTGACTTGTTGTTGTGTCAGTACTGCCTGCGGAACCGTTGCGTGAAACATGCCAGTGGCAAACTTGTCAACCTATCCCCTATGGATACCCTGCGGCTCTTTAGGACCCCAATATACCATAGTATGCTATAGTAGTTTCCATGTTCTTTGCCATTATCCCTGTGTAGCCCCCATATGCTATAGTATACGATGTTAGTTTCCATGTTCTTTCCCATTTTCAGCCGAGTGGGCCAACGGGAAGTATCTGGCCAACGGGAAGTATCTTCGAAGATCAAACAGGCTGCATATTTTCTCGTGGTCAAGAGACGCAGCATCAGCATTCCCCATGATCCCTCATCTGGGGAAAGTGGCAGAAAGGGCCTGCGAGGAAGCTTTGTGACACCCAAGGAGCGTAAAGCCAGCCCCAGAGCCAAGGAAGACAACGACCTACGATCCTAGAATGTTATATGCATTCCTGAACCGGAGCTGGAGCCCTTCAGTTCACAAGGCCCACTGAAGCCAGCAGAAGCATTTCCATTTCTGACCGGGAATCCAAACGCTTGCGCTATGAGTTTGGATTGAATGAGATCTTCACGTGACTGAGACACCTCCAAGGCTTGAGACGCAGACCCTTACCGCGGAACACTCACAGTCCTTGTACCCTAAGTCCAATCCCCGGGTCAACCTGGACCGACAACACGGCTTTTGAATGTTTGTGTACAGAAGCCCTACGCCTCTACCATCCATCAATCCCCACACATCCCTGTTTATCTTACTGGTTGTTAGCAGGAAATAAGGGAATGTAATCCTTAGTCAATCCCTATATAGTGTATCCCCTTATTCCCAAATAAACCCCAAGCAAGTTCTCCTGTAAGCCTAGAAACTCAAGTGGGCGCCCTAAAATGTACACTTTACTGCAGTGGAGAACGCGTAGGGCCATGTAGGATGTTGTGGTCCATCGACAATATGGCATACATCTGCAATGACCTTCCCATTATAATGAACCCCGAAGCCCCTTATACCACATGTTCCCCCATCAGGGGGCCGGGAGGGGGCCATTAGCAGGGTTTAGGGCGAAGCGATGAAGCATTCAACTGCCCCCAAAATCCAGCCGTAGCTGCAGCACCCACTCGCTGAGGGTGTGCGTCGGTACGGCGTCAGGAAAACGAAGCCTCAGTCATGGGCATTTGCTGTTTCGCGCTCATGGGTTCTGGACCTGGGGCTTTAGGACTTACAGGGTTCGGGGCGTGGTGGTTGCACGCTTTTTGCGTTTAGGAGGACTCATGACTTTGGATTTAAGGTTTTTTTCCCTCCCGCTTGGCTCGAAGCATGGATTTAAGGTTTGATGTTGCAGGCTTTCAGGCGGGTATGCAGACTGACTGGCGCATGTGCATAAAAAGCGTGATTTCTTGAGGCTAGGGTTTGAGGCGTTCGGGTTGGGCGCTTCGCATGCAAGGGTTCTTGCTAGCATGCAAGGATGAACGTCCTGGAATCTGTTTTGAAGATCTTTCTCACATGACCCTACCCCCGAAAGCCGTGTTGAACTTCCCCTCTCCGGCTCAGGACAGTTTGCCCGCATGCCTCAGCTTGATGGGCTGTGGCCATCTTGAGCTCCTCCACCTAAGAACCAACCCTCCCACATCCAACAACAACAATAAGAATCAAAAAATAATGAGATCCAGACACAATACTGCGACTGATAAACACGAAGATCCAACAACAACAAGAATAACAAAGAATAGGACCCAATAACAACAATGAAAAAAATAGCCAGAAGAAGAAGAAAGCTCTGACTGTTACTTTCGCCTTGAAGAGTCCCTGCAGGGAGAAATATGCATACATCCTTCCCTACATACATACATACATACATACATACATACATACTTATTTACTTACCTACTTACTTACTATGCACACGCATATGTACGAAAAAAATTATTATTATGGTTTGGGTGGGCTTTCTTAGGGGGAGGAGATGAGGAGTTACAAGTTTTCAGCGTCCAGGCCATAAATCTGCGTTCGGGGATTCGCGTTGAGGATTTTGAAGCCTCCAGTCAGGATCGTCCCCGCTACATTAGGGTTTAAGGTGTTGGGGGCTGCTGGCGTTATGAGGCCCTTGACCCTAAGTAGCCCTTCATCCAGCATGGAGGAGGTATCCAAAGAATCCAAAGAAGGACCGCCATGAGGTCAACATCGCCTAACAATGGACCCTGGATGCCCCCATCATACCAAGAGGCTATAGTCCCCCGCAAGTAAATAGAATTTGGGGTACATGAGGATCTAATTCTGATATACCCAAATAAAGCCATATTCTATCTACTTAAGGGGGACTATAGACTCAGCGGAACATTTATTACAGCGCGGATCAAGCTCAGCAAGCTGCTTTGTATGCCGGAAGCTTTCAGGCCCATGCGAGTTTCATTCCAGGGCTGGAGGAATCCAAAAGTAAGCTTGAGGTCTACCTTTGCAGCGCCCTTGTGATTGGAGAGTGCCCTTGAGTTTTCGAGATCTGAACCCAAAAACCCAAAAGCCTGAGTCAACTGCACATAGGCATTTAACACTGCCTCCTGCGCTGCTCTTTGGCTTCGAAGAAGAAGTTTTGCTGGCTTGGGTGTTGCGGTTGTGATTAGTATGTCTCAAAACAAGGACATACCGATATAGCCCAATCTACCGGGACCCTCACTATCGGCAGGACCCCTCAGACGAAAAATGTTCATGTACTGTTGATGGACCACATTGAGTCCCTACAGTCCCAGGAGCCCAATTATGTAGGGTCCCTGAGTGGTTCAAGATGTCCTCCATCAACCGTAGGTCTAGGATTGGAGCACCAACACTCGTGTCCCATTTACGCAGTGGGTTTGAGGATTTGAGGAGTTCGGGCAGCTATGGTTTTGAAGCTGATCAATGCACCTGTGATCCTGACCGAGCGTCTTGCTAGCAAAGGAATTACAAGTAAGCCTATAGTCCCCATTAAGTAGATAGAAGATGGGATATATGGGGATCTTATTCTAATATACCCAGAGCCATATTCTATCTACTTAAGGGGGACTATAAGCGCTACCCACTACTGGTCCGATTGCCTTGCCTGCAAGCCTATGCTCTGAACCCTCAGCCTCCACTCCAGAGAAACTTGAAACATCGTGTCTGAAACCTCCACCTAAACTCCCTGCGCAACTGTGAACAGCTTGCCTAATGCCAATGGCAACATTCCTACCCCTGCCTGTATGAATGGAATGATTGGTGTTGCAAGTATTTCATGATCAGTGACGCTGCTGGCAGGAATGTGAAGCACGGTTCATGGATTCGGGTTCCACGGGCTGCTGTGATAGAGTGATGATTCGCTTACCGACTCATAACTCTAAGTCAAACCCTAAACCCTAAACCCCAAAGTTTCTACGCTCAAAAGTCTGATGCGCTTCTCCCGCGCTCTTCAACCAATGACTCAAAATCTCTGCAAAAGCCAGTGTCCTCGGATTCCTCATGAGCGGACGCCATGATGAGCCATGTTGTGCAGCAAGCGGCACGCCCCAAGGGGATTTAATTAGGTCTTGGGGCTCAGGCTTTGACAGCAGCTTGGGGGTGAAGGTTGAGGAGGTTGCAGGCTAGATCAAAGCCCGCAGAATTTCCAGGGTCCTACTGACTGGACCTACATGCCAAGCTGACAGAATTATGGCTGTGCCAAACTTTCACCCGAAAACAGAGTAAGGTTTAGGGGTGGGGGCCTGAGGTCAAAAATCATGCGCTCAGAGCTCGTTAAAATGGTTGAGGCATCCTTTTGGACGGGTAGATCTAGTCTGATATATGGTCCCCCTTAAGTAGATAGAATACGGGGCATATGAAGATCTTAATTATAGCATACCCAAAGCCATATTCTATCTACTTAAGGGGGACTATATGCCAAGGGGGCCGTTCAAGCCTAGCTCTTAGCCTACTCAAGGCTTCTGTTGCCCCACCTCTCATTCGTCGAGCTTCTGTAAGCCCTGAGCCAGCGGCTTCGACTCTCTTTGTTAACTCGAACCATACACACGGCTAAGAATCATATGGGAATGCGTGAGGCTTCTTGAAAACGTGCAAAGGAGTTGTATAGTGAGTGCGTGGGGCCATGTAGGATTATACAAGTCTTGCACGGACTTGATCGGGTGTTTGTGTTGGTTTAGGGTTTGGATTTTGGGGGTGCGCGTGTGTGGCATGACACCTGGCATCACAAGTGCTGTTTTCCTGGCCATGCGAAGACTCAAATCTGGGGATTTCAAGGAAGATCCTACTGTTGCATTTTTGGTGGCGAGCAAGTGAGGCCTGAATGTCAGAAGCTCCAACATAAAACCTCCCAAGTTGCAGATCCACATGCGGTTCTCTTTACCTGATGGAAGCCATGCCTCTCCCACCATCAGGAGTCCCTGACGCACTAAGCTGCATTCTTCAGAGGCCCTAAACCCTAAACCCCACACCCTAAATCCTGATCCCTAAACCCCAGTTGTAAATCCATGCCGTCCCTAGGGTCTAGGTCCGGGCCCAAGAGAGGCGGGTACTCTAGTGCTCCCTGCCAGGTGAAATATTCCAAGATCATTAAACCCCCTTCCTGTTAAGGACCTTAATATTAGGATCCCGAAAAAATCTCTATTCAGGAGGGGGGTCTAGGATGAGGGGGTCTATATTATTGTGCTCTCCCTTTTTCGTAGCCAGCGGTGATAGGACGGTGGGCAAAACCGCAGAAATCCAGAAATCCTGACGCTAAAGGATTGCCTCATCCGCTCGGCTTGCTTGCTGCTGGTGCTTCAGGAAGACTGGGAAGAAAAACCTCCGAAATGGAAATGTTGGCTGCGCAAGTGATACCTCCATATTTCTCTTCAATGGTGGTATACAAAGATGTATGTGTTCACTTCTCTGCTCACTGCTCTTAAGCACCGGCAAGGCTGATATAGTGCTGGAAATTGCTTGGCTCAAGGTGTGCCCAACTTTGCAAGCAATGGAACCGTCCATAACAAGCCCTACATTTCTCACAGTTGTCATACGGGACTCTTCCTACTCTTCCTTACACTCCCACGAAATAACATGCAACCCCATATAGCCTCCTTCCAATGGGACAGCAGTTTTTCTCGGGCCCCGTTTGGGTTCCGTTTCGTTTCGGGGGAGTGCAGTGCTTTCTGTCGCCACCAAGTTTTCAAAATAATGCAACTGCCTCCCCCCAAGAATACCCCTCATTGCCACTCGAAACTATTCCCCGTGTATGCGATCAGGCATGGGAAGTAATTATGAACATGATTATATGGCGGGCTGTGTTAGGGCTCCTGCCATGACCGATGACCCCATTCCGTGTTCATCTGCAAATGGTGCTAGGCGTGGAGCTTCCTTCCAGCACATCATGAGCCGATGAAATCTCAAACAGTTCTGATACGCTCAAGAGGGGGGCCCCGAGACATTCATGAGAAGCAGCACTTTTTAAAATTATTGGTGTCTTTTTTGGGGGACCCCCCCGCTACCAACCGCATAAACTTGATGGGCAACGGCAGGCTTCTGACCATCCAGCGCTTGGAGATTGATGGCGTGTCCTAAACCCTGAACCCGTTCATCCCGGCCGCTGCCCGAAGTATCATCTCCTCGAGGGCCACGTGGACCTTAAAACGTGGTACAATGACCCCATATCAGCTTCAGCCTCAAACCGTTCAAGTAACCCATCAACACAAACAACTGGAGGGGATCCAGAAGGTAGAACCCCAGGATAAGCACTTTGCAATATCATATGTGATCTACTTCCTAGATCCTGCCACCCCTATATAACCCTTATAAGGAAGTTGAGGAATCATTTTAAGGTCCAGTGTTCGTCCATAAGGCTTTTGCACAGGGAGGGCCACGGCGAACAAAATGGCTCTTGCAGCTGATCCAAGGCCCGCCTCTTATGCATCTGCGGGGTTTAGGGTTTAGACACGCGCATCGCACAGCAGTGCAGGCACGGCGAATGCTGTTTGTTCCAGGGGGGTTTAGGGTCTAGGGTTCCTAGACGGGCCCCCCCTAAACCCTACACGCCACAGTAGGGATATGTAGGGGTCATACACGGGTCCAGCTTCAGGATGCTTTTTTTGCGGAGCTCCTGTGCCTTGAGTCTTAGGTGGCAGGCACTTTCTTGAACTTTTCAATTTTAGAGCCTTCCTTTTCGGAGAGGTGAGGCAATATGTACCAGAAGCTGTGGCCTTAACAACTTGTCCACCTCACCCTCTGGCGACTTAAGTGGTAGTTTCCCTAAATACGGCAAACCCAACTTAGGCCCCAAAATACTGTCATCCCTATTATAGGGACCCAAAAAAGTACCACTAAGTTTGGAAAACCTCCACACAGATTAGGGAAGTAGTAGGGAGAAGCGCGCTTCACGTCATGGCTAGGATCTCGAGCCCGTCGCTAGCTCTGTGGCTTTGGCCAGATCCATAAGGGAACTTGAAAACCGGATCTCCAAAAAGCGGGGGATCTGACCCTCACAGAAGTATTCCTCAACCATACAAACCCTGTGCTTGTTTCAGCCAGGATTTGAACTGACTGATGGAACTATGCTCTTTTGCTTAGACGGGTATGTACCAAATCGACTGTGGGTCAGTCGCGGGGTCCGACCTTTAATGATCCTAGCACTGCGGACCGTATGTTGGTTCACGAGGGATCAAGTTGTAAGGTCCCTTCTGAGATCTGGCTTGGGGTGCAGGCGGCGCTTAGTGGCCTCCTGTCCCTATGCTGCACCACCCGAAGCTGGGGACTGTAGATTAAGTCGCTTGAACCCTCAACCCCCAGACTTTGAATCCTGCAACAATAATGAACCTTCGAATTTAGCTCCCTACCCCTAACCCCTGAACTACTCTTTCCTACCTCAACTCCTACACTTTAAGCTCGCCCTCAGCTTCTCAACGCGCAGCTTGGAAGTCAATAAGTTGGGTACTGCCCCCAGCCAGTAACAGTCTAGAATAGGGATAAGGTTAAGGGCTTGGTCCAATGATATTACAGTTATTATCAAACTGTTACCGGGCCGGGGCAGTGCCCAATCAATAAGCTTACTCATGCTCATTTTGGAATGGGGGAATAGGATGTAGAGACAATGTCAAAGATCATTGCAGGTTTCATGTTCTTTTCCGTTTGATTCTCCATTGCTAGGGAATGTCCCCTAAACCCTGAACCCCAAAGAGGGACTAAGGTCCATTCCCATGAGTAAGTGCATGCAGAACGCCAGCTTCCGCACCCGGGTGCCGGGCCCACCGGTTCAAGGTTCAGTGTTTAAGGTCACAAGGTCACACAGGCCTAGGCTGTAGCGGTCTGTACAGGGGTGCTGTGGTCTCATGTATATCCCTCCACTTTCAGGAACATCAACCCCACTCCTTATAGGATCTAGGGCCTGGGTCGAGGAAACCATACTCCCTGCTTCAGCAACCCCAAACCCACTCAAGCTCCAAGATCTTGAGGCCAGTCTTGCCAGGCAGCATGTAATGACCTCCCCGAACAAACAACCCCTCCCCATGCCCCTAGTTAGAAACACTCCCAATGTAGCAGTATCATGAAAAGAGGGAGGGATTGGGTGGCGGGGCGAATAGGCATTCTGTTGCTGTGCGGATGTAATTTAATGCTTTAGCGCCATGTTGGAAAGCTAGACCATGGGACCAGTTTCCGCGATAGTATAGGGGGTATGGATCGAAACGGAGATCCTTGTCTCAAATTGTGAAACGCCAGCTGCTTCTGCAAGATTACCTTATCGAGAGAATGATTGCGGAAAACCACCAACGGCTTAACACAACACAATGCAGTCATTCAGGAGAACACAAACAAGAAAGTACAGGTGAACAATCGGTCATAGTCCCCCTTAAGTAGATAGAATATGGGGTATATGGGGATCTTATTATAATCTACCCAAAGCTATATTCTATCTACTTAAGGGGATTCTATAACTTGTCCGCGTTATACCCTAAACCCTAGACCCGAAACCTTGCAATCAACCCGTTGAGCCCGAAAGCCTTGCCATGGGACAAGGCCTCTCACTAGGGTTTAGGGTTTAAGGTTTAGGGCTTAGGGTAAACCAACTCCTCAACCGCTTTGCAATTTGCACGGGCCCATTGGGGTGATAATGGCGTTTAAAATAGGGATAATGGAAAATAAAATGGAAACTACTATAATTGGGTTTAGGACTTGGGGTTTTGGGTTCAGGGTCAGCCTCCCCCGAACCCATGGAAACAGCGCGTGTCAAATCGACTCCACAATGCATATCAGAAGATTCTCCTGAAACTGTTCATAGCTGTTCACCGCAATAGCTGTTTTGAAAACAAAGAACAAATTCCAAGATACATTTTCAGACCCATTGCTACCCTCAACAGTCTAAAGAAGTGCCCACAATTTCAAGATGCAAAGGAAATCGGGACACCACACTCTCATTTGACCTCTAGTCTAAACTGCTAGTATCCCCCTTATTAAGCCCTATTCTGCTCCCTTATACAATGCCCTATATAGCCACTTTAAGGAGTTTAGGCTATAGCTCACATTTGGTTATAGCTCGCTGCTCTAGACCTTGAGCAGAACTGTGCCTTGTTACATGCTCTAGGGCTGTGGCCCTGAGCACTGCTGGATTCCAGATTCAAATTGCATGAGTCACTTCTGTTCTATCCTCATTTTCTTACTGCAAATACTACTGGCCTACCCTGAACTCTGAAGCCTATATCGCTATGCCATTGAGAACTACTACTTGTCCGCAAGCAGGGTGCGCCCGCCACTGTTGTAGTGGTCCCTCAAACACTCTGCGAGGCGAGTGTCGCGGAAGCGGCGCTAATTGCGGCTGTCTCAAAACTAGGAACCCCTTTTGAGTGTAGGAGGGGTCCCCTGTTTCAAGAGATGGCCAATTCAACCTAACTACGACTAAGGGCAAGTTCCTCAAGACTGTGAATCCTGGGCCCCTGAGCTGCGTAGATTATCACGGGCTGCCCCTAGATTACGTCAGTTTAGTCCCAAGCCTTGTCAGAGCTTCTGGGAAACTTGCAATGACTACCGCACTAATCAGGCCCCACACTAATCAGGACAAGAAGCCGACAACATGAAGGCATCAGGCTACAAAAAACCTGTCACGTAGTACCCGAACCCCTTGTTGGAAGTTGAAATCAATGATACACAAAATTTGTGTGGCATCACCCGTTCAACTTGAACCGGATATCAAGAAAGATTCGGAAATGAAACAAAATCTTGCATGTCTTCCTGAAGCCGCAACACTCTCGCTCTCTCCCTCTCTCTCTTTCTCTAGCAACAACAGGGAATCCTCAACATCATGATGCTTGTCATCAGCAGCAATAGCCTTCTCTTGTTCAGCCTCAACGGGCTGCTCAATAAAATATGGAGGGAGCGGGTTGAACATTCAGTATATGTTGGGGTGATATTGAGGGAGAGGGAAATGGAAACTACTATAGTATAATAGGGTATATATTGGGGTGATATCGGGATGATGAAAAGTTCGAACTACTATAAGAAGAGCTACGGCTTCTTTTTTTCAGACAACAGCTTAAGAAGCCCCACGCTCATGACGCTGGATCCTCAACTCCATGGCCCTGCTTCTTAATCGAAGAACTGCAGCAAACTTCAAAATCCAAGATACACAAAAGTCTTGCTTACTAACCAGACCTTCTCACTAGAAAGGACTCGTGAGCCTAGCTTTCGCCCACACAGGCTTATCTTATTAACCCTAAACCCTAAACCCTAAACCCTAAACCTGCTGGAAGTTGGGGCTGCTTCTGATAGCTTTGTTCTGTCTCACGCGGCCGCTGGGCTGGCTGGTCCGCCACGGATCATGCCTTACTGGGTTGCTGTTAAGGAACTTAAATTAAGTTACCATAATGGGTATATATAGTAAATAATAAGGTTTCCCCAATATAATAACTTAAATTACTTAGGAAGGCTCATGCATCCAGCTTGCGGGCTCTCCAAAGGCTCCAGAGATGAGGGGTAATGTTAGGGTTATATGGGGGCGATATAGGGACTACGGAAAAGAAAATGGAAACCACTATAGTAGACTGGGGTTATATGGGTGGTTGTCAAACTTAAGGTCCCTTTTTGGATCCCCATTCTAATACGGCACCTAATATTTAGGGTACCCAAAAAGGGACCATAATTTTGACAATCACCCATATAGGGATAAATCTGAGCAAGGTCAGGAGTGCATGTTACCAAAAGGTCCTAGCAGGAGTCAGCTGGAGAGTTGTCCCAGATACTGTTGATGGAGGAAATCTTGCACCACCTTGACTCCTTAAAGTCCTAGGAATTACAGTAGTTTAGGGGTCCCAGGTGGTGCAAGATTTCATCCATCAACCTTTTGAATCTGGAACTGTAAGATGCCAGAAGCCGCAACTGTGGACAAGCATGCTGGTATTCAGCACAATCCATCAACCTAAACCCTAAACCCATTAGCTTGCAAGAAGTCAAGTTGGTGCAGTGGGTTTCAGCTCAAGGACGGGGGGTCCTCGAATGAGCCGTGCATCAAATGTGATGAAAACCATGGAAACAGAGTTTGCAACTGGGTTGCTGTTAAGGAACTTGAATTAAGCTACCATGGTGGGTATATATAGTAAATGATGGAGTTTCCCCCAATGCAGTAACTTGAGCTAAGTTCCTGAACAGCAGCCCAGGTAAAGATGGACGGCCTTTGGTAGGCAGCATGTCACACTTGCAGAGGCCTCATGTCCTTTCTGCGTGGTTTATACTACTTGGAATCTGGGCATAATATACTATAACATACCCATAATATACTGTAATGTACCCATAATGTACTATAATATACCCATGATATATTACCCATGGCCGTCCAGAGATAGCACTCAATGTGCTCACATTTGCTGAAAACCTTCGGCTTCGAGGTGAGGCTAAAGCACCGGTTGCTTAGTAGAGAAAGCGAAATTGACCTACTGTTGATGGATAAAATCTTGCACCAACTAGGGGCCCATAACTACTGTAATTCCCAATTCTTTAGGGACTTAAGGTGGTGCAAGATTTCCTCCGTCAGCAGTATTGCGGTCGTTTCATAACCGCTTCCATGTAGTCCCGGATAATCATGCGAACGCACCACTCCAAACGTACACCCCAAAGCCCGAAAGTACACAGAACATGGTATTGCCCGGTGTCATAAGATCCCCATATACTCACCACATATTCTATCCGTTTAAGGGGGACTATACTCTGCACCCATAAACCCTAAATCTAGTTTGGGGGCTTGGGATAGATACTTGTGGTTTGTGTTGGGCCTTCTGGGAAGAAGCAAAGCAACTCAAGCACAGGCGTGAATCGTTCAACCGCAACACAATCAAATGGGTTTTAGGGTTTAAGGCACAACTTGCAGCTTTTCACAGTCAAGTCTTGAGTTTGTTTTGTTTGCCTGCTACATACCCCCCCTTAAGTAGATAGAATATGGGGTATGTCGGTATATGGGGATTTTAATGATATACCGGGCCCAAACCCACATTCTATCTACTTAAGGGGGACTATGATAACAAGCCGACAAAATTGCACTGTTGAAGGGCCTTCAAGTTGTAAGTGGCTAATCTCCCTTATTGGATTATATAGGAGTTATATTGGGGTTATATTGGGATAATGGAAAGGAAAATGGAAAGTACTATGATAGGGTATAAAAGATAGGATATGTACTGGAATGGATTCTCCTACCCCCTCTCCCCTTTATCTCTATGAGGTATTCTCGAGGCTCACAGCTGTCGTGGTGAGGTTTGGGGCTAACACTCATTGGAACCATCATGCCGACTGAGATTCGCACTGCGCTGACCCAGAAAAAGCTTACACTGCCATGCCTGAATGGCACCTAGTCCGCAGCCGCAGGGACCCGGAAAGTCCATCAGGGGTGCCAGAAAACTGCCGGCGCTTCGGCATGCAAACATCTAGCTAACGAAGTAGACTTCCGAATGGCTTTCGATGGACACGGTGCTTCTGTAGCGCGGTAAACCCTAATATCCCATGAAACAACTATATTATATGGGGGTTATATAGGGTATATATTGGGGTTATATAGGGACAATGGAAAAGAAAATGGAAACTACTTGAATTTCCCTTTAAGCCTGGCAGGTTTGCCAACCCCCCAAATGACTTCTAGCCCAAACTCCAAACGCTGGCATGCCAGTGCAAAAACTGTACCAAAAAAAGTTTAGAGTTTAGGGTCTAGGGTTCTTGTAAATGTAATCCGTAACCCCTTATGCTTGCCTTGACTGGGCATCGGAGAATGCTAGCTTCCGGACAGGAAGTTACGCCAGGTATGCAATGGAACTTGAAATCCCAATAATTCAGGGAATTGCCCTGGCCTCTGTTTCTTGTGGAAGGCCAACCCCAAACTCCCAAACTGCAAATCTCCATGGGTGCATTGCCACACCTACTCACCATGGCACTTAACACCCCTACTAAAAAGTTCACTTCAGGGTACATGTAACTAATAGGAATATGGAGGAACCCCCAGAGTTAAGGGTCTGAGGCCCTAGCTAAGTGCCGGGGAGTACTCAAGTAGCGAACCTTGCACAAATTAGGAAGCGCTATAGAACCTAGGTTCCCTAGTAACCCCTTAATAATAAGGGTACCCTTTTGCCTAATATTCAGGTTTAATAAAGAGAACCCCCAAATAAAAAGGGAAAGAGAGTACTACTGGGGCACCAGGTCATCTCCATAGGCGCCACGAAATTAGTGACCTCTAAATCCCCACCGTACCGAGATGCTCTGTAGCCGCTCGACACATCGATCCAAGGACCTGGGCAAACTTGGGTTTAGGGACTAGGGTTTAGGGTTTTGGGTGTAGGGTTTTGCTTCTTGCTGGTGGGGAAGGAAGGCATGGGTTACTGAGGCTTTGTAGATATAATCTGTGGAGATCGCGTTAACACTAGGCACTTGCAATCTAGGGCCTAAGGCCTACGGATCCTTTCCTTCATGTCCTTTCAGTAATTACTGCGGCCAATTTCGGCGGATGCCCGGCAATACATGAGATGGAAACCCCTACGTTCTTCAGGGTGTAGGATTTGGGGCTACCTTGTCCTAATTATGCAGAATCAAATGGAACTGGAGATGCAACATGAAATGGCTACTGGAGGATTTCAATAACTACAACCCTTTAAAATAGCGCATCATGTTGACAACCCTCCCCGTTTGAATGATTTATTGCATATTATTGAGCTCTTCAGCAGGCGGGAAGGAGGAACGTACTGGTCTCTCACAGCAACCGCACATGCCAGCACGAAACAAAATACTGTAGAGCTAGGACTCATGAATCTACCAACAATTCTAGCGCTAGCTGCATTCCACAGATTAGCACTGCTGCTATTGACCAGTATTGCTGCTATTGACTAATTAGCACTGCTGCAACTGCAAACAACCTGCATGAACGAGGTGCCCAACATCCTCACCATCAGCAATAGTGGCATCATCACCATCACCATCGTCATCCTTATCGCGTCAACAAAACCGATACATCTTAGGAGTCTAGATTCTACAGGCGGAGGCACTATCCCTGCAGCGTTGCTTCTAGTAATCCAGACGATCGCCCTCCGACCCCGTCAAGCGCCAGCAATACAAATGCAGCCGCAACTGTTTTTCGCGAGTTCAGCAAGGTGTCTTGTGCAAAGTTGCCCAATGGCCAGCTACAGGAGGATCTATGCCCAACTAGGCTCAGCACTTAGGCCACCAACGCCG
>CAJNIZ010007190.1:0-16497 GCA_905231905.1 Symbiodinium pilosum
GGGTTTAGGGTTTAGGGATGGCAAACGTTGGGGTTTAGGGTTTGTTGCCGTTACTTTGGTGTTTTTTGGAGTGTGCATTTCTGAGCTTAAGGCTTGAAAATTCGAAATTTTGAAATGAAGGAAAAATGGTAAGTTTACATGGACTTGAGGGTTCGGGGTGTAGGTAGCGAAGAAAAAAACGAATCACCTATGGCGGCTTTCCCTAAATTAAGGATACCTTTTGTTTGGGGTGTCCCTATAAACAGGGTTCTATATGTTAGCTAGGCACCCCAGCAGTACCTAGCTTTTTCTTCTCGGGTCTCCCCTTCAAAGCTGAGCATTAGGTAAAAGGATATCCTCATTTTTGAAGGGGTAACTGGGGAACCTAGTTACGGTCTATATTGGGGTCTCTCTGTTCTGGAAATCTACCCGATGCGCCATTTTTGTCGGGGGAGTGCTTGCTCCGATGCGGAGGTCGTATGGGGGTTTCCCAAACTTAGGGGTCCAGTTTTGGGGGTTCGCACAATAAGGACTAACGCATGTTGGGATCTTTTTGGGGGTCCCCTTATTCAGGGAAATTAACATGTATGTATACATGGTCGTAGAGGACATCCACGAGGTAGACAGCATGACGTGTAACAAGTCACGTGCGCCTTTAGGCGTATGTAAGGTAATATTGCTTGGAAGGAGTTGCGCGTGTGTTTTGAAGGTGGTTTGCGGGCATGCTCTTCATAGAAGGTACAGAAGGCTCTGGAGGAAGACTCGGGAGTCCAGGTACGAGGTGTCCTAAGGAGCTAAGGCTCCATGTAGGTACGATTTATAGGGTTTAAGGCCCAATGTAGGTATTATTTATAGGGTTAGAGCCCCAGGGTAAAGAGCTACTATCAGTTCTTGCCTTTCGCCAGTTGAAAGACTTCCAAGCTGGCAGCGTCTGCAGTACAAGGTGGTTCTGGAACATCTCATCTTCAACGGGCTCGGCCCCATACTTCTTTTGTGTGTCTTCATAACCACCTCTACGTCTGCCTTCCTGTCTATAACGGATTCTGAGTTCTCCATAGCCGGGCTCTCCGAGATGTCCATGCGTACCTTTCAGGTGGCCCCCAAGGCTCCTGATTGGATGGCCGCTCAGAAGTGAATTGCGCAGCAAATCTGCCCACCCGGTACTGCATCACCCACTTCTTCTAGGGCTTTTTCTGTGGCAGTTGCTAGGTACTCTAAGTGCAGTCTGCAAGTTGGCAGCTGGCCACTTCAAAATCCAGGCGTTGCGCCCAACTTCAAGAAAGTTGCGAAAAAGTCCGAGTACCCAGCAGTAGAGCCCCCATTGGAAAGTTTGGGAGGGTAATGTAGGGATGTATAGGGCTTAATATTTGGCGTTTTAGGTTCGCTATGTTACTATCCTACCCCTATATTACCCTCAGACACAGCTGAGTGTACATTACCTGAAGTGGAAGCCATGATGTTAGGGTGTTTGGCCCGCTAGTAAGCTTGGACGCCAATCCGCAAATCCTCCGAACCTCAAAACCTCAACCCTAAAGCATAATGCCTAAAGCCTAAACCCTACCAGAATGTCAGGTCCAAATCTCTCAGACCCCACGACCCGCATTTGGAAATCCCTCACTGGTGGAGCTAGGGACTTGGGTTTAGGGTTTGTCAGATTCGGGGTTAGGGGTTGAGGGGCTTTGGTTTTAGGGGTCTAAGGTCTGGGGTGTGGGGTGGATTAAGTTACCATGGCATGAAAACATAGTGAAGAATATGGTTGCCTTTGATGGTGGTAACTTGACGCAAGATCCTTAGCAGCAAGCCAGAAAAATCGTTTTGGGTTTATGCAACGGCTCCAATGTATAGTTCCTTTGGAGTGTATAGTATAATTCCGTACTCCAAAATCCTAACAAATCCAAAAAGGAATTACATAAGAGCCTTGAGATCAAAAAAAGTAACTTACAACTTTATACCCCAAACCCTACACATACCATAAGACGCATATCCTATGCCCGAAGCCATCCGAAGCCCCAAACCCTAAACCCTAGACCCTAGACCCAAACCCAAAACCCTACATCGCCTTAGGAGCAACTGGGTAATGTAGACCCCTAACTCACAACCCCCCATCCTTTTAAAGGCCTTGATATCAGGATCTCTCTTATAATCCCTATTAAGGGGAGGGGGTTATTAAGGAGCAACTGGGTACCATAACCCCTAAACCCCTAAACCCTAAACCAACTGGGTAGGGTTGGGGGCATGCCAGGCTCTCTTCCAGCTAGGGCGCGTCGACGAGGTCCTGCCCTTGGGACTGGCTTTCCCTGAGGGTATGAAGGCTTAGGGTTTAGGAATTAATTAAAGTTTAGGGTTTAGGGTTTAGGATTTATGGGGTTTAGGATTGGGGGACTTTGGATTTCGGATTGAGAGTCTAGGGAGATAGGGTTTACGGTTATGGTTCAGGGTGCTTAGGTGGGCCGTTTTTGCAGAAGCACCGCCCTAAAATGGCAGCAAAACCCTCCAAAGACCTGAGCCCTAGACTCTGATAGCGCGGGTTTAGGGTTTAGACTGTAAGTGGTAAACCTAAATCCTAAACCCTAAACCCTATACACACCTTCGGACTATCAACAGCAAATTCTACAGCCAAAACCTGTCCAAAACTGACGTTCTGCACGGTTGACCTGCACAATCCTGGCATGCAGGTATTGGTTTTAGGGTTTAGGTTTTAGGGTATCTGCTTAAAATAGTGGTTCTTATGCACATGGTGGGGTTCAGGGGATGATTCACAGCGAAATTTCAGGGTCCTTCTTTAGGAGTTGACTGGGCTAGTTGGGGACAGTCCTGGCCGCGAGATACTCCCCTTGTAGTCTACTAGGAGGGTCAGGGGGACTTAGTAAGTAGAATAGCCTATGACCAACGTAGTAACCCTAGTTATCCCCATTATTCACCTACTTACTAAGGCCCCATGACCCTTCAAGTATGAGAGAGTCTTGCAGGTCCACAAGCCCTGAGGCTTTCAGGCTTCGAGGTAAAGGGTCGGGGTTCAGGCTAAAGGGTTCAGGATTCAGGGTACTTTTTCGGTACAGGTCTTGCAATGGCCACCTCTTACTGCACGAAAGCTTTGCCTGTGAGTTGCTCCAACCAGGCATAGAAAATGCAACATGAAACCACAACAAACTGAAACCTTATTTGGAGGTTCCAGACTAGTTCTACATTTTTTTAATTATAGGTAGAGTTATAGGTTTCCCTGAAGTAAGGCTACACACACTTGTAGCTCTAGCTAGCCTACCTGAAACTTCAGGTATACCTGCCATAAACATCCAAAACCCTAAGCCGCAGAATCTCTACAAGTCCTAAGCCCGCCCGTACAGCCCCATTTAACTACCCGTTCCAACACTAGACCCCCCACCCACCCTCCCAAGTAATCGTTAAGCAGCAAACTTGGTATTGTGCACAGACAGATGTTCAGAAGCTAATCCATGAACCCAGACGAAGGCCCTACACGTTAAGCCCCGAATTAGGGTTTAGGGTTAGGGTATAAGTGTAACCTCCTTGGAACCCTGTGAGGATCTTAACCCAGGGGTGAGTTCTAAGGGTACGAAATGAAACCGATAAGCGTATAGCCCCCCTTAATTAGATAAAATATGGGGTATATGGGGATCTTATTGCTATGATATACCCAAAGCCATATTCTGTTTACTTAAGGGGGACTACAACCCTACAATGTGTTGCAAGGGAAAGTCTAGACACTACGTATCCCTATAATGTAGACCCATGATTAATTAGCGTCCTCCTTTCAAAGGCTTTAATGTATCAGGATCCCTATAACAACGCCTATTCAGGGGAGGGGGTTCATTAAGCAGGGGTTTACATTATCCCCTAAACCTAAACCCTGAAGGCAGGCCTTTATTCCTGGAACCGTTTTGAGCTGCTGGGCGAGAGTGGCACGGAGGGTGGCAGGTTTCTACGGGCCCGCGACATTGCCCCGGGCAGGGCTCAGAGTTCTCATTGCCGCGATATTAATCGCGATTTTAATGCGTACCGCCTGCAAAAGACGTGGTCGCCATGTTTACTGCCTGGTACTACCAGACACACTGGTCGGATGCGGTGATAGTAGCTTGCCGCATAGTTGGGATCCGGTGAGAGGACACGGGTTGCGGCTGGCCGGAGATATGGGATCGACCGAGAAGAGCTGAGTACGCGATCCACACTAGACCCTATGAAGAATCCCGATATGCCTGCCTTTGCACCTCAGGGATACTTGTGTTTGCAAATAGATCTTAACTCCAAAAACTTGAACCCCAAAACCCAACCCTACACCCTAACCCCGAGCCCCAAACACCAAACTCTAAGCCCTAAACCCCAACCCTAAACCCAAAACCCTACACCCCAAACACCTAAAACTCGAACGCCTGAACTTACTGGTTCTTTGTAGGGAATTATATATATATACTGGGAATAAAACCTCTATGTACTCCAGTATATATATATAAACATATTTCCTACTCAGCCCCAGTAAGCAAACCAGAAAGAATCGAAATACAAGCCTGGACTGCTGGAATCCCTAAGCCCTAGCCCTAAAGCCTAAACTCTAAGCCCTAAGCCCTGAACCCCAACGCCCTAAACCCTAAACCCTAAACCCTAAAACCCTAACCCCAACACCTTAAACCCTAAATCCTAAACCCTAAATTCTAAACCCTAAACCCTAAACCTTAACCCTAAACCCTAAATTATTTGGGTCCTTGGACCCTTAGGGTATAGGGTAATCCTCTAAACCCTGAGGCCTGGGCCTCCTACGAACAATTCCTGTCTCTGGCACCTCACCAGGGCCTTAAGGTTGGACCTTGTGCAAGAGGGTTTGTAGGGTTGGTTTAGGGGATTTAGGGTTTGGGGTTTGGGGTTTAGGGTTTTGGGGTTTTGGGGTTTGGGGTTTGGGGTTTGGCTTTGGAGGTTTAGGGTTTTGGGTTTGGGGTTTCAAGCTTTGGTTTTTGGGGTTTATGGGCTTAGGGTTTTTATATAGGGTTTGAGGTCTTCGAGGCCTCCAGGGTGAAGGGTTTTCGGGTTTTGGGGTTTCAGGCTTTAGCATTTGAAGGTTTTGAGGTCTAATTATGACTTAGGTTGGGTACTGCCCCCCTTCCATAGCAGTGGGATAAGAACTATAATGAGGATATATATATATATACATATATAGCCCTTAATAGGACCCCTAATATAGACGGTTACTGGTGGGGGGCAGCACCCAAGGCTTAGGTTTAGGATGAGCTCTCCCGCACAAGTAGGGTTCAGGATTCGGAGAACTTGAGGGGGAACCCAAGACGAGGGTTTCCTGTACGGGGTCTGCTTTAAGGGTTTAGGGTTTAGGATTTAGGGTTTAGGATTTAGGGTGTAGAGTTTAGGATACAGGGTTTATAAGGTTTAGGATTTAGGGTTTAGGGTTTAGGATTTAGGGTTTAGGATTTAGGGCTTAGGGTTTAGGACGTAGGGTTTGGGGTTTAGGATTTAGGGTTTAGGATTTAGGATACAGGGTTTGGGTCTGCGAGAACTAGATAGGGACTACCTCTATTCAAGTAGTTGGACGTGTACGTGGTACGCACTGGTTTTTGGCAAGATTCGTTTCTTTGTAAGCTGAGCTAGGAAGGAACTCCAGGGACCCAAATGGGGGGGAAACCCAAAATTAGGGGTACTTTCTTGGGGGTCCCTCTGACAAGGATTATAGTATATTGGGATCTACATTGGGGTGCCCTCATCTCGGCAAACTACCAAACAACCGAACGGATGCAGAAGTTGTAGACTTTAGTCAGGCGCGCTTCAATTCCCAGTTTGTTGTTTCACATATCAAACTAAAGGCAGATCACAATACCGCCAGATTGATGTCTATTGGGGTCAAATTCGGAAGCTTGTTAGTGCCCTAAAAAGGTGTCGTTTATAGATTTTGGGGAACAAAATAGCCCCATTTGTACACTTAAGGCTCCCAAGTAGGTATTATGTATAGATTCTCAGGCAGAAGCAAGGCGCTTTGTCTCAAAGTTGGTAGCATTTGTAGACTTAGATCCCCACGATCTTTCTTTGACGTTGACCTTAAATCCCAAACCCTCAGACCATCAACCCTAAACCCTAAACAGGCTTCGGAGTCATCACAAACTAGACATTGTTCATGGTTGAGACTCACTTCCCAACAGCACCCCCCCCCCACCTCCCTGACATTAAAGATCCCCCTTGGACCACTGAACATCTAAGTCCAAGCGTCGCGGTTTAGGGTTTAGGGTCCTGTAGGCCCTATATAAGGTCAACACATCCTCAACCCTAAACCCCTAAACCATCCTAAGCCCTAAGGTCAGTTAATGCCAGCTACATGGGTCTACGGGTGCACGAGCAGGCGCTGAACGCTGTCTTGCTGTCGGCCCTCCGGTGCGTCATTTGAGCCTTGCCAGGTTGCCGCTGCAGATGCGCGCCAGGCGCACTTCTGCACTTGGGAACAACGGCATTCCCGAATTCTAATAACAAGGAATTGCGAGTTCGGGTTCCGGACGAGCTCCTCGGCAGCAATTACGTTGATATGTGTACGTAGCTGACAGATGCTGAGTTTATGTTTTACTGTTGGTATGCTTCAGGTCGGTCTTCCTGCAAGCCTACCTCGAGCACAAGGCGCAGAGAATGAAGTGGAGGAACAGCATTCCTGGCGGCTTGTTGCAAGCACACCGGGAACACAAGCGCTTGGTCGAAGAGTACCAGGTCGGGCTCCGCGTGATGCACAAGGTTGTGCTCATCTTTGGGGAGCATTGGCGTCGTCAGTCACTGAAGCGCAGCTGTCAGGACACCAGCGCCGACGATGAGTTTTCACCCTTCATGTTTCCGCCTGCGGATGGCGCCTAAGAGTGCCATCGGTGGCTCAGGGGCCATCGCCATCCGAGGCTCAATCTGTCCTTGTAGCACCCGAGAGGATAGTCAAGCTGGGGACCTTGCTTGCCTAATCCCAGACGAACATGTAGAACGGATGGCCAAGCCTTAACTAGACTTATGCGTCACCAAGCAGAATTCCTTTGCAGAAAAGCAAAGAACCCGGTGACAACTTGGCTGTCTGATTAAGTTTTGCAGGACTGTCTCGTCTTGCAGCACCCTTTCCTTATTCGGCAGCCAATCCAAACCACTGGCCTCTCTCAAAACATGCCTGTCCACAATTTGCGAGGGAAGCTACGTCTGCGTCTTTTGGCTACACCACTTGCACGGAATTCGACAGAGCTGGACACTTCTCCTAGCTGCAACTTGCTCTTGATGCTAGCGGATGCTTAAACCCTAAACCCTCAAACCTATACCTGCGTCCGAGCTCCGCGTTCTCAGTCTCCCCCCATGGCATGGTCCCCATCTGGGAATACGCCATATCTCTAACCTAGCAGAACCATGAACTCTCCGTAAAACCTTCTCTAGAACCTTCTCTGAAACACGTTGGACCCAGACCACAGGACCACAGCGGGGGGTCACAAACTTCCACTAAAGACTCTATGAAATCTTCATAAAGCCATGAACCTTCTAGGAGCCCTCCAGAAACTCTTTAACCTTTTGCAAGCCGTCTACAAAAGCTATAACTTCCAGTAAACCGTCAAGACAGCCTCAACAGCTGGCAAGTCAGTGAAGGTCTTTCCAAGTCTGCGTTTCAATGCCAAGGGGCCCGGACACTAGGGGGAGGCCCCTCGCAACTTGCTGAAGCAGTGGTACAGTATTGACCTATGCTTGGTGGACACCAAGGCGGGTCAACAGTCTTCCAAGAGGTTTTCAAAGCGATGAAGACGTGTCAGGCCTTCGTCGCTTTTCTTACTGCAAACCTCAGGGCCACAGGACCACAGGGGCGGCAACCGCATAGAACCCCTTTATACGCACTATAAGCTTGTATAAATTTAATCTAAACCTTTCAATTAAACCACCACACCCAGACCACAGGACCACAGGGGGGCGGGGGGGGTAGGTTCATCATACTCTACATCACGGACATCATGGGAGGAGGAGGGGGGAGGCCCGTGAATGCTGACGCATACCCAAGGCCCTAAACCTCAAAGGCCTGAATCTCGAGCCCCGGCAGGTCCGGCCGGCAGAGACCTGCGGAAGCTTGGCGGCGTGGCTTGAGGAGTCCTTGTTCTCGTGTCAAGAACTGATTTAGGGGTTTAGGGCTTAGGGTTGAGGGTTTAGGGTTTAGGATTTAGGGTGTAGGGTTCAGGGTTTAGGGCTTAGGGTTTAAGGTTTGGGGTTTAGGGTCAGGATCGAGAAGCACATGACAAATGACATGCAAGCTGGGATGATGTATGCGTTGTATATAGTAATGCTGATAATATTTGTATTCTATAGCGGTACTTTATTGGGAGGCCTTTATCATCACGGATTTGAGGGGTTCATTAATCAGGGCACAGCAGGCGTTTCAGCTTGCAGAGCATGTTCTTGTTGGAGTGTAGGGTTTACTTGGAGGGTCAGACACCATATACTGTGGTAATCTTAGTTATCCCCCTTATGAACCTACCTGCCATCAAGGGTTCCTGGGCTGTACCCCTAAGATCGTACCCTTAAAGGGTTTGCCCAATGTAGCCCTGATAAATAGAGCCAATGTAGTCCCCTTGAGTCCTGTAAAAGGATCCCCAAAACCAGGGGTACAAGCCCGATACCCTAAAGTACTAAGTCCCCCTGACCCTTCAAGCAGGGCTTACACAAAGCCCTAAACCCTAAACCACTGAGCAGGTTGGGTTCGGGGCTAGGATTTGAAGCTGCTTTGCAATTTCGTGTTGAGATCGTTTGGGTTTTAGGGTGTAGGGTTTATGGTTCATATAGGGTGTGGTTTTAAAGTGGTACTTGGAGTGCTCCAGTAGAGATACTTCAGCATGTTTGGAAGATGCCAAGGACAGAGTATTCCAGCTTTCAAGGCACCCCCGCCACCAAGATTTTGCCAATGAGCTATAGTCGGAACTCCTTGCAGGGGGTTATACAGGGGATTATATGGGGGGGTTGTATAGGAGTTGTATACTAGGAACTTAGACTTAAGCTCAAACCTTTATCCTAAACCCCTAACCCTAAACCCTAAACTAGACTGTGAAGATGTCGACTTTGTAGCATTGAGTGCTGACAGCACTAACCTGCGCTTTGCAGGTTTCAGATCCCTCTGAAGGATTATATACTAGAGGTTACCCAATAGTGTAATATCTGGTACCATTTAGGGTTTAGGGTAGATCCTGGGAAGTTCTCCCAAAGTGGACTAAGGATCCATAAGCCGTCAAGTCTAAACAGATAGAAACGTCCCTGAACTCTAACCTGAACCCTTAACCCTCAACAGTTGGTAAACTCCAAAAGGGGGGATACATAATATACATAGGATGACCTACTTTTAAGTGCTTCGAGAGGACCGCCTTCTCGAGCTCCAGGAGGCACAGTGTCATGAGATGGGTGTTTAGGGTTTAGGGTTTAAGGTTTAGGGTTTAAGACAGTCGCCAGATTTTCTAATTTTCCGTCAATGTATGCTTGTTGGCTTGCTGCTTGCATTTGGAACAGCAAATATTTGCTAGCTTCGAATCTTGCGTCCCAGGTTTCTGGGAGAGCGCGCAGTTTTCATTTCGGTGAATCTTACATCATATTGAAAATTGACCTGACAATGGATTCCCCCCCGAGATTCTGAGCTTTCGAGGTCTGGAAGTTTTAAAAGTTTCTAGGGAGAATATTTTTTTGGGGCATGGGACTCAGCAATTCAGGCTAGGGGGTCTGAAAAGGGAAGAGGGTCGTTAAGGGACCCTAGTACGGATTTGCGGGGAATTCTTGAAGTTTCTGGAGACCCAAAGGGTCCATGTAGGTATATGGTATATACTTAGGGTTCAAAGGGGTTTCTATATACCTATTTTAAGGGCCAAATATATACCATATAGCTACATGAACCCTTTGGGAGAGGGTGTAGTTTTGAAAAACATCCTATGTCTTCAGGAGGTGAAGTTGGAAGAAGGTTAGGGTTTAGGGTTTAGGGATAATGGAAAATAAAATGGAAACTACTATTTAGGGTTTAGGGTTTTAGGGTTTAGGCTTTATGGGTGCATGGGGCCATGGGACCTGTGTTACGCAAAGCTTGTGCAGCTTGGCACTTCTACCCGGAGGGATCCAAGTAGACCCAAAACCCTGCACCATACCATGTATAGACTTGCGGGCACAAAGTTCGCAGTATGTATAGACTGCTTAAACCCCTGGGAAAATCCTAAACTGTAGGTGTCGCGCTTCTACTCCCTAGGCCCTGATTCCTAGTGCGCTACGTTAAATTTAGAACGCAATTACCTTGCGAAATCGCCGGACAAATCCGTGACCTTAGGGTAGAAGGCATTTTTGGGGGTACCCTAACTCGTTTCTGTTGGCCACATCGTAATCCCGGGGTCCCCTGTTACCACCCGCCCCGATACCCTCCCTACATTCCCCCTCAAGTAGCTCTTATGGCCGAACCTCGAAAGAGTTTTAAGCAAGGGGGATCCTAGGGTTCAGGGTTTAGGGCTTAGGATAGGGGGTGGTATAGAGGGTTAGACCCTAAGCCCTAAACTCTAGAGGGGTAGCAGCCTAAAACCCTGGAACCCATGGAAAGAGGTGCATTCGGAGCTTGTCTATCCAGACCTGCCGGTGGGCTTTAAGAAGGAGCTTTGCAGCTGGCTGGAGGCCAGATCTAGGGTTTAGGATCTTTAGGGTTTAGGGTTTTGGGGGGGACAGGGACTGAAGTTTGAGGGTTTGAGGTTTAGGTTTTAAAGGCTTAGTGTTTTCCAGGTTCAAGGCTTGTTATTTTAACAAACTGAGGCTCAAGTTTTAAGAGTGCAAGGCTTAGGCTGCGAGGGGATAGCCCTAAATTCAGGCTTCACGCGCTTACCATTGCGGATCTCGGGTTAACTAGAGTCACCCCCAAACCCAAAACCCTAAACCCCAAGCCTATGGCTAGGTAAGATTCAACTAGCAACCCCAAACCCTAAACCCTTAACCTAATGCTCCATGTAGGTACTATTCATAGGGTTTAAGGCCCAATGTAGGTATTCTTTATAGGGTTAGAGCCCCCGGGTTAGAAGCAAACGTCACCTCAATAGACTGCCGCGTTCCTGGCCTGGCATACCCAGACCCCTAGGTGGATCTAAAAATAAGATCCCCTATAATAGACCCATTATACCCCCTATATAATCCTTACATAATTTCCCCTATGGTTCTAGGGGATCTATTTTTTAGATCCTTTTGGGGGTCTGGGTAATGCCTTTCTGCAGGAACAGAAGCGCAGCACGCATCCTCAAAGTGCAAGCGGCCCTGGACGCCACGGAACGTAAGATGGGGGCTTCCCAAAGTTAAGGGTACCATTTTGGGGGTCCCCCATAATCAGGATTATAGCAGTTGGGGGTCAATATTGGGGTCCCCTTATTTTGGGAAACTACCAGATCGTTTCTCTTAAGCCAAGCAGCGCGACGAAAAGCTGAGGATTAAGCAAGCCGGCAGCAGGGGGGCTCGCCGTGCCTCCGAGTCTCCCCGGAGACGGTGAGGTTGCTGGAGCCACCGGATGCTAGCCGAAGTCATCAGGCAAATGAAAAAAACCCAAAGGGTCCATGTAGGTATATGGTATATACTTAGGGCTCAAAGGGGTTCCCATATACCTATTTTAAAGGCTAAGTATATACCATATAGCTACATGGACCCTTTGGGAAAGGAAAAGGCCCCGGGTCCCGATGGTGTCAGAGGGGAGCTCCTGAAATCGCTCGAACATGTAAACGAGCAGTTGTTATTGGATCTGTTCAACGATTGCCTCTCTCAAAAGGATTCTTGCAGGCACTTTGACCTCTGAAGCCCCTGACTCCGGGTGGTAGTCAGTAAACCTGCAGGTATTCAAACCTTCCACCCCAAGCCTTGTGGCTCTGGGGCTGAGCCTCTATTTAGGGTTTAGGGTCTAAGGTTTAGTTTAGGGTGTGGGGTTTAGAGTTTCAGCCTTGGGGTATAGGATTCAGGGTATAGGGTTTGGGGTTTAGGAGGTGTCTAGGATGTTTGCTTTCCTCTTAGGGCAAAGGGCACTTCCGCCACCCCTCACTATTCATTAACAGAGTCTATGTAGGTCCCATTTTCAGATTTCTACAGGATATTTGGGAGGTCCTGAACCCTAAGCCCTAAACCCTAAAACCCTAAACTCCAAATCCTAAACCCCTTAAACCCTAAACTCTAAATCCTAAACCCCTTAAACCCTAAGCTCTAAATCCTAGGTTGAGGGTTGCAAGCCCCAGGCTCAAGGTTCTCTTGGGCTCGAGGCAAAGTTAGGGGCTATATGAGCTATAGTCTAAACTCCTTAAAGAGTTTGGGGTTTAGGGTTTGGGGTTATGTACTATAGCCTAAACTTCTTAAATGGGGTCATATAGGGGATTATATAGGGGACTATTAGAGGGGTTATTAAGGGGGATGCTAGGAGTTTAGACTACAGTTCACATGGTAAGTTATCAAGATGATGCACGGTCCTTTTTTTGGCCCTCAGTTTGATACGCCCTCCCAATATCTATGGTACCCCAAAACCGGACCATGATTTTGACAACCTACAACGTACGTGCTAGTGACATAGTACCAATGCAAAGCAAACTTGAAACGCTAGGGATTTAGGGCTAAGATATCAATATTTTTGTGGGTGGGGTGACAGATCATGTTACCATGACCCTTTTGGTAGCCCTATATAATCCCGTATATCCCCAAACCTTCATTCTTAAACCCTTAAACCGCAGAATCCTCGCGGAGCATCTTGATACCAAGATCCTCTGGTGACCTCTGGGTTTGGCTTGTTTTTCTCAGTGCTATTCAGTGCTGAAAGCTCCTAAACCCTAAACCCTTAACAGGTTTTGTGTAGAGTGCCACGTAGGGCTCAGAAAACCTTGGGTTTGGTTGTATAGGGTTTAGGGTTTAGGGTTTGTGCAGAGCGTATAGGGGGACCCAACATAGACCCCCGAATTCTATAATCCTAAATTTTGGAGACCCCCGAAATGGTACCCCTAATTTCGGCTAGGGTTGATACAGAGCTTAGGGTCTAGGGTTCAGTAGGGCATCTATAGTGTCACCCAGAGCCTAGGCTCCAGGAGTCAGTAGGGCTTTTCTGGTTTAGGGTTTAGGATTCAGCATTCAGGGTTTAGGGTTTTGTGTTCAGAAAAGCTCATATGGAGCAAGGGCGTTAGGGTTCTGTACCTCTCAGCTCGTGCTGTCGTTCTGGGATAGGACCGTAAACAGTTGGACCTATACCTCATCTCCCGCGTTCTGCAGGGTTCAGGGGTTGAAGGTTTATGGTTGATGTTTCGCATCAATAGCGAGTCAATCTCCATATGACCACCATGTCCAGTGATCCACTAGCCTTTCTACTTGGAGGTTCATGGGTGGTTCTACCTAGGCAAGCGCATAGGTTTTTAATGACTGTAGACTTGTTTCTCCCCTACGTGTGTCCCGCGTGTATCTACCCGTGTACCTTCAAAACCCTCATTCTCAAACCCGAGCGGTTTAGGGCTTAGGATATCCACTACAGAACCGCCTATGTTCCCATATAACAATTGCCAGCTTGTGTAACCCCAACTCCCAAAATTTGGATCCTAGAGTTGTCATGTGATGGCAATACAGCCCTGATGGGGGTTGAGGGCTACCACAATCCCCTTCTTACCTAACCCTAAACCCTGAACCCATGAGCCTCCATGTAGGGTACGTTTAGGTTTCGGGGTGAGGTTCAACGCCAGACACTTAGATACGAAACTTAGCCAAGCACGGCTTGGGGTATGGGTTTAGGATGTTTTTGAGGCCTAAGGGCTTAGGCTTGAAAACAATGAGTTTCAGTTTAGGAAGTACTTGTAAGAGTGGCTAAGGTTTCAGGGGTACATCTCAGGGATCCCGCCCTATACCCTAAGCCCTCTTTTGCGTCATCTTTTCTGAACTTTTGACCATGTGAGCTATAGTCTAAACTTCTAGTATCCCCGTTATAACCCGTAGAATACTCCCCTATGTAATCCCCTTATGACCCCCCTTTCAGGATTTTAGATTATTGCACACATGTAGGGTTACGGAGCAAGCCTCCGAGGCTTATCTGGCCTTCAGGCCCCAGAGTATGTGGGTAGCTCCCAAAATTAGGGTCCCATTTTGGAACCCCTAAATATTAGGTGCCGTACTAGAATCTATAGCCAAAAGCGGCCCATAATTTTGAGAACAACTCATGTAAAAGAATTGCATGTTTACTTTTTTAGCGCAGAGGGAATGGGGGTGGGTGTGGGCCATTATTTTACCGACGTTAGTTCCAAGGCCTTGTTTGAGGACAGCGTAGGAAACGCCTTTGCAAAGAGAGCAAACCCTAAACCCTAAACCCCTAAACCCTAAACCCCTAAACCCCTAAACCCCTAAACCCTAAACCCTAAACCCCTAAACCCCTAAACCCTAAACCTCTTTGACGAAAGGGCTCAACAGCGGCAACTGGCGAAGACGAGCGGAGGACAAAGTAGTGGAATAAGAATAAGATAGTATAGGGTTTAGGGTTTAGGGTTTAGGGGTTTAGGGTATAATACATTCAGGGTTAAGGGTTTAAGGTTTAGGGTGTAGTACAATAATATACTGTAATATATACTGTAATATACTGTGGCAAGTAGTGAAAGTGCGAACTCAGGCGGTAATTGTGGTCTACTTTCTCCTGATTTGCTCTTACTTCGGCTGACGCACGGGTTTAGGGTCTGGGGTTTAGGTTGGGTACTGCCCCGCCTCAGTAACAGCTGGATAATAATTATAACATGGTTATATATAGCCCTGAACAGGACCCCTAATATAGACTGTTACTGGGTAAGGGCAGTACCCAAGCTTTAGGATTTAAGGTTTAGATATAGCCCCCAATATAACCCTAATAGAAACCCAATATAACCCCAATATAACCCCAATATACCCGAATATAAACCCAAAATAACCCTAATATAACCCCAATATAGCCCATATTCTATCTACTTAAGGAGGACTATAAGGGTTTTAGGGTGATAGGTTACTCGTCCAGGTACAGCGAGCACAAACTCCATTCGGAACCAAGCCCCCAATCCATTCTCAAAAAAGCGCATGAGTTAGGGGGTTAGGGTTTAGGGGTTTTGTGGTTTAGGGGTCTAGGGTTTAGTGGTTTAGGGTTTTTGAGTGTCGGGTTTAGGGGTTTAAGGTTCAGGGGTTTAGGGTTTAGTAAAGGCCACCAGCTTTTCCAGCCCACCTCACGGGGATATACAGTCTCCAATTTGCAGTAACATCAACTCCCCTCTTTTGAGTATCGTATATGTTCATGAGAGTGCAGTCTTACGTGATTCGCACTAACTAGCAACTACCTCGAGTTTCTTTGTTTAGGATGCCCAAGTACTGGGCAGAACCCAGAACCTATTATTTAAGTAACTGGAGGCACAAGCGGTAGGTGTAGGTCACTCGAGGACAGGTCGAGGGTTCAGGGTTTGGGTTGTGGATGCTGCTTCGCCAAGCTTTGGACTTATGGCGTCGTCCTTTGCCCCACGAGGTGCTAGAACAGGCATACTTTCAAGTAAACGACCAGGCAAAAATGGGGGGCTAAGATAATTATAGTATCATGTTCCAGAGTCAGTCCTTGTAAGTTTTGGTCTGCAGGATTTAAATAGACCTCAAGAATATATTCGTGTGTAGATAGACTTAAGGTAGGCAGCACAAAGATGCCTCCGGTGGCCCAGTTGCTGCAAAAGCTTTGCCCTGCCGCCTCTCAGGCTTGAAATACACGGGTTTAGGGTTTAGGGTTACCAAGCGAGGAAAAGTATTGGGTTTAAGTTGGATATCAGGCGTCCTGGCCTAAAATGAACGTAGCAAGGGAATATGTGAAATATCCAGTATTTTTATGTTCCCTGACGTTTTATGATCTGCAGCTTTTCTCATGAGATAGTGGTATTCTGAGGCGAGATGATTGGGGGGAATCAATGTGCAGATATATATATATATATCTACAGAAGGAATTATGCATAAACTATGTTACTTAAAAAACCCAGGCCCCACAGCGCACCGCCCTCTATATCTATGTATATATGCACATATATATATATGTATATATATATATATACACAGCATGCCACGTGTATATAATACGTGTGCATGTCTGGTTTTTTGTGTGGAACGAGCAGGTGAACAGAAGGTTCCTTCCCTGCGCAATCATAGCTACATATGATTATTGGCTTATATGTGTGCGGAAACCAGCGGTCTCAGCTTACAGGGGCACACTCCCCCAAATTAGTTTCAAAATCCAACACGGCCTTGGAAAATACTACAGCCATGACTGCTGAACATCCTAAAGCAGACAACGAATGCGAATGCATCAGGCGTTTCCGAACATGGTTACAGAACAACCTTCAATCGCAATCCCCAATCCCAAAGCCTTCAGTAACAGTAGTAGTAATAGTAACAGAAAGAGGATAGTAATCGGAATGAAAAACTAACAGAAATGGTAATCGTAATAAGGTAGGGCCTATGCCTCGGAATTTGCCGTAGGCTGTACACCCTGACGTGTTGAACCTGAATCCCCCTGAACCCTAAACC
>CAJNIZ010007191.1:0-32425 GCA_905231905.1 Symbiodinium pilosum
CTTTATCCCTATTAAGCATATGCTTAATTCCTATTGCGTCATACCTGTACTCCTGGGCGGTGTACTCAGCGTATGCTTTAAGAATTGGAAGTGCTATTTCCAAGTTAATTTCCAACCAATATCTCTGTGGATGCCCTCTCCGCAAACCTTTAGTATACTTAATCCTGTCCTTACAGGTTTAGGTTTTCGGGTTTAGGATGTAGGCTCTATAATGGAGAAGCAAATGGATGAGACAAGGGTAAATGAAATGGAAGCTGAGCTCTTATAAGGGTTTATAGGATTGACACTACTAAAAGTCCTGGCTATATAAGGCTTTATAGGACTGATACTGCTAAAAGTCCTGCATGACCCTAAGTACGTTATACCTTGGGAATGGTCTGAATTATGGTGTTACAAACTGAGGTCAAGCAGGATCTCATTATAAGCAGTATTTGATGCCATGAGGGTCCCTACAGTGCAAGTCCTACACCTAAACTAACAACCCCAAACGCCTAAACCCGAAGCTATCCCGAAGCTTTAAGAGCTAAACCCTCAATCCTGAAGCCTACTCCTTCAAAGATCCCCGATCCTAAACCCTATAAACCCTAAGACTTGAGGAACTTGCACAAGCAGCTTTGTCACCTGACAAACTACAGCGCACGGAGCTCAGCAGTGGATGACTGCTTGGAGGTCCAGGTGTAATGCCTATCACAACTATCCAGGGGGTGATATGGGGTTTATACAGGGACATATACGGTTTTGGGTTGAGGATTTTCAAAAGGTTTAAGGTCTCTTTTGGGGGGTACCTACAGTAAGGATTATAGATATTGGGGTCTATTTGGGACCCCTACTTTGTGCAAATTGCCAATTAGCCTCCTTACGGGGCGCCTCGATGGGTTTACAGAAGTCCGACCCAACGTGTGTGGAGGCCCTGGCTAGGCCTCTTCAGGCGATCACGGGCACTTCTGCATGGGGTTTAGGTTGTAAGGGCCTGTGTCAGCAGTATAGTGGGGAACCAATTGGACATGAAAACGGAAACTTACGCGGAAGTTTTGGTAACCCCTGAATGCTTTAGCGTGCAGGGCTTGGTGTAGCAGGTGGTGGTAACCCCAACACCCAAAATTGGGACCTTCATCTTGTACTCATATGATAGCTATGGGGTCCTGATTCGGGGTTACCGAAATCTTTTGTAGCATGGCAGGTTGATAATACTTCGTTGTTCGGCTCGGGATCATAAGGCATTGAGAAATATCAACGTTTTTTTTGGAATTTATTCTAGGCGGACCCTACCCCTAAACCTCAAACTTTAATCACTGCAACCCCGGACAGCTACACCCTAAGCGAAGCTAGGCATGGATCAGGATAGATCTAAGGCTGTTGCTTCAAGCAAACGCTAAACCCAAAACATTTGGTGTTTAGGGCTGATTTTGGCACTGCGCACCCTGACGTTTGGGCACACGGACCCCTTGCATGGGCCTTAACCCACAGCCTGAAACCTGTCCCGGGGTTAGGGTTTAAGGTTTAGGGTTGAGGGTTTAGGGTTCAGGGGTTTAGGGCTTAAGGGTTCAGGGTTCAGGGTCTAGGGTTGAGGGTTTAGGGTTCAGGGTCTAGGATCTAGGGCTTAGGGTTAGCTACGTTAGCAGTCCTGCACAGGTGAGCAAGCTCTCAGACAAGTATGCCCACAACGATGACCCGGCAGATGGTGGCTATGGACCTTTGTCGGCCGATTTAGGGTGTGGGGTTGGGGTATGTGGGGTGTGGAGGCAAAGGCTTGGGGTTAAGAGGATTGAGCGCGAACAGGGTCCATGCAGGTAAATAAGGATAAACCTTCAATCCTGAACGGCCTACGACCTGAACAAGACCAAAATGGTTCATTGCTAACGACACATGTGAGAGTCAATGTTGGCTCAAGTGTAGAGCTTGGCGGTTCACGGCTTAAGGGCTGGCGTCTAATTCCCATACCAAAAGCCCTAACCCCAGAAATATTTCCAATTAGCTCCTCACATTAAACCCTAAACCAAAAGCCCTAACGCCAGAAATAGCTCCTGATAGAAGAGATGAAGTACCCAAGCACGAGGATGCAAACGCAGCCTTCGCGCTGTCCTACAGCGATTAGGCCCTGAGGCCAGGGATACCTGCAAAGCCCATGTGAGCTAAAGTCTAAGCTTCTCTAAAGGGGGGTTATATGGGTTTAGGGTTTAGGGTCTAAACCCCTAAAGGGGGTTATATAGGGGATTATATAGGGGACTACTATAGGGGACTATTACGGGGGATAGGAGTGTAGATTATGGCTCATGTAAGGTAATTGGGGTTTAGGGCTTTTGGGGTTTGAGTTCCTGTTCAGCACAATTATGTAGGCCGGGCTGTTTCTGAGAAGTTCCCAGATTCATGAAGGTTGTATCTGTGTGGGTACATGCTGCATGATTAGTCCAATGTAGAATTCGGACGATTTTCATACCATTTTCTGGACAGATGGCTGCATTCCCACCCTAAACCCTAAACCCTAAACCCTAAACCGTGTCCTATGCCTTGACACCCACGTATGCACCCGGGCCCCGAACTCGCTCGTATCTGGACTAAGCCAATTACCAGCCCCTTTCAAAGTCAACGAAAGTCTGTTGTAGTTGGGCTATGAGGACAACTCAACTATAATGAATAAGTTATAACTGTCCCGAACCCTGGAGGTTATGATTACCATGAACCTGCAGTGTCGGTGCTAAGATTCATAGGCGTGACTCCGCATCTGAAACCTCGAGCGCAAGGCTTGAGGGTCAAAAGGAAATTTGAATAGAAACTGGGGGTATATAGGCGTTGTGGGTTGTAGGGATTGTGCAAGTGTAGTGAAGGATTTTGGTATAGTACGTCAAGTAGATCTCAAAGGATATGGTAATTAGTTAGGTCCCTGCAGCAGTTGTTTTTAAAGAAAATCTTACATGCTGCCCAATTATCGCTGCCGCCACCGCCGCTGCCGGCATCACGGTGGTGGTAGCAGCGGCGGCTGCGGCGGCAGTGGTGGTGGTGGTTGTGCAGGCAGTAGCAGTTTGAGTCCTAAGAACCTCACGCCTCAAACCCTCGACTGCATAATGCGAGCCCTAAATCCTAAACCTTAAAAAGATCCGAATGCCAGAGAGGGTGCCCCCTCCGCTTTCATTATGGGGCTGACCGAGGCGACGGTTCCAAGAGGGTTCTAGGGGTTTAGAGTTTAGGGTTATATGGGATAATATAGGGGAACGGAGAAGGAAATGGAAAATGAAACGGAAACTGGGTTTAAGGGCTTGGGATTTCAGGGGTAAGGGGAATATTGTTTCAAGAGGCTTGAGGCTCAGGGCTGTAGTGGTTTAGGGTTTAGGGGACAGATACCTGCTTGTGTGGTAGGTTGAGACATTCTGGCGCTCCCTGGAGAGGCTTGTGCTTGATCCTTGGCAGCAAAATGTAGAAAAAGCTTATGCCTTCCCCTGAAGAATGAGCCTTCCCACCCCCTTGATAATGATTATTCCCCCTCATGATGTAATGGTATCATATTTGGGATATTCATTAGTAGTAGTGTGGGATTACTGTCATTACTAGGGGAGGACTGCTGCAACACTGCCCTCTCAAGCTCAGGGGGACATAGTAGGTAGGATATAAATAGGGTTCTAAGTCCCCTAATTGGGGCAAGTCTGCTTATGGTATTGGTTTCGATGACTTCTGCTTGCTCTCGATGTCTTTGGAAACCAGTATATGGGCCTAATAGGGGGTGAGTGTACTGGTGAACAAAAGGTACTCTTCTATGAACTGTGCCTAACCACACTACCCCAAACGCGCAACCCTGTGGAGCAGAAGCCGTTGCCCGAGCCAAGTCCTTGGTGAGAGCCTTTTTTGCTTTGGGGTTCAGTTTCAGCGGTCCGGGTCTGTGAGTTTAGAGGTTCAGCAGAATTAAGGCCCGATAAAAGATATAACCCACTTATAAACAAATTCGGGGATTAAAGGGGCCTGTAAGTGGGTGATGCATACAGTGTAGGTTATAGCTACACAGCACCTTCAAGTAAGACTATGGGTTTCTGGGTACAGAATTGGGAGCTGAGGGTTTAGGGTTTAGGGTTTAGGGTTTAGGTAGGACGCGGGATTTGGATTTCGCAAGACTTTTCGTGTCAATAACCTTTCGCCCTAAATAGTAGTTTCCATTTTCTGTTCCATTATCCTAATGTAAACCCTGCATTCACCCCTAAACCCTAAACCTTAATCCTAAACCCTAAATAGTAGTTTCCATTTTCTTTTCCATTATCCCTAATATAACACCTATGATGTACCCGTACATATACCCTAATATATTATGGTATTTTCCATTTTCTTCTCCATTATCCCTATAATAATCCCCATAGTATACCCCTCTATATATACACACTAATATACTATCGTAGTTTCCATTTCCTTTTCCAGTGTCCCTAATATAACCCCTATATATACCTTTATATTTACCATAATATACTGTGATAGTTTCTATTTTCTTTTCCATTATCCCGATAATAACCCCTATACATACCCTATAATCCCTGTAACCCCTATATAACCAGTATATAGCCCCTATATAATCCCTATAATCCCTGTAGTTTCCATCCTCTTTTCCGTTATGCCTGAATAACCCCCACAGTATTATTTCCTTAAACCCTAAACCCTATACAAGGTGGAGCTAGGCCAAGAGTTCTTAGTTGGAAACGAAAACTTTTTGTGAGCAGCAGCCCACGACACAGAACCTTAGATGCTAAGCTTCAAGCCCTTAGTTTAGGGTTTAGCGTTTAGGGTTTGGGAACACAAAACCCTACAAACCCGCAAGCCCTAAGCTAGCTCAGGACACAGTGGCAGCCATCACGGATCCACTCCTGTCTGTGAGCCGCAGCACGGACTGGGATTTCATGACCCAAAGTGGGCAGAGGGTTTATGGTTTGGGCGATTTTCTTGTTGCAGGTTTGGGGATGGGATTTTCCCGAAACAACCCCTAATCTCGAAACCCTCTATGAACCCCAAGAATGTATAGGGATTCAAAGCCGACAGCGAAGGTCCTTGTGAGAGATCCCCTAAAGCTTATGGTTTAAAGGTTTTTTGTTTGACAAGTGCCTGCATAATACCTCCACTTATTATGAACACCCCGCTGCCCCCCCGGATAGAACACATTCCAGACCTTATATACTGTGTGCTATACTTTCTTTTTTTGCGGCGGGGCATGTGCTTTGGATTGGGGGAGGGTGCCGACACAGGAGCCTAAACCCTACACCTAAATGATTACCAATATTGTGGTCGCAGATCCAGGACTGACAAAGGGTTGGTTTTGCTTAGGATTTTACGCTGCGCTCTATGAGCGTCTAAGGTTTAGGGTTTAGGCTTGCGGGGCCCTAAACCCTCAACCCTGACAAGCTTAGACAATAAAAGCTCGGCGCGCTCCATTCGGGGCCAGCGTGGCATGTTTCAGCACAGCTTTGGGATAGGTGAGTCCAGGGTTCAGGGCCGTTGTGCCTGATAAAAACTTGTTTTCTAGATCTTCGGTATCTATACCTTTCCCGGGGATAAGGTTACTCCAGGTAAGGTAGAGGATTTAGACCCTAAACATGAACGTCCAAAGCCTCCATGCAAGCCCTAGACACTTTGCCATAACGGCTGATCCCCAAACCCTGAATCACCCCCACATGCTTTCCAGGAGTTCTGGAACGGCGATAGAATGGCGGCTGACCTGGCAGCGAAACACTTCTGCATCTTGGCCCTAACGTGGCCATAGATAGCAACCATAAACTCTAAACCCTAAACCTCGAAACCCTATAGATCCAAACCCTAAACCTCTAAACCCTATAGATCCAAACCCTAAACCTCTAAACCCTATAGATCCAAACCCTAAACCTCTAAACCCTATAGATATCTACAGTTATCATAGGCTCCAAGCAACCACGGACCTCCAAGGAAGCCCACAGGATTCCTTGCAGTCTAAATCATGCAAGTGCACGGCTCCTGCAATTTTGGCCTAAACCCTATAGTCCCCCTTAAGTGGATAGAATAGGTATATGGGGATCTTTGTATGATATACCCAAAGCCATATTCTATCTACTTAAGGGGGACTATAATTTCCGAAAACCATAGACGCTCAGCCCTAGACCCCTAAGCCCCCCCAAACCATAGCCCCCTGAAACGAAGAAGTGGAGAAGAGCAGGAAGGCGCAAATCGTAGACTCCTTGCACGTCTTGCCTGCTGTGGATGTGGATGTGGAAATTCGGAACTCGTAATTTCAAGAAATAGGGGGAGCCCACCCCCCCTCACCCCCAACAAAAAAAAACTAATGTTTCCTTCTCCATTTGCAAGTACCCCCGCAATGGGTAGCCAAAATCTTGGGAAACCTCAACCAAATTACTGCTTCTCGGTCCTCTTCGAGGGGCTAGGTGCCATCACAGTGTGGAAGCGCGGACGATCTCAATCCCACCTGTTTCAAGAATGACATGGAACCTCCGGGGTCCCCAAATGCTACCCCCCAAACCCTAAACTCCAAATCTAAAACCCTAATAAGATTTGAATCGTAAGCACCTGAGACCTAAACTTCCTCCAAACCCTGCGATAGCATGCAAGAAGTTTGGATCATTTTTCCAAACGCCAAAAGCAATATGAAGCAGCGTGTTGTTTGCAATCTCCCAGAATGGATCAGCTGTAAAGCCCTTGTTGATCGTATCTACCTTGCTGCAAGCCCCATGGTCCTAAGCCCTGAATCCGAAAGCTTGACCTTTAAGCCCTGCCCTCCAACACAACTAGAGATACTGCTAGCGCATAGACCCTAAAGGCCTTAAACCCTAAGCTCCATATCCTCTAACCCTGAGCCTCCTAAGCCCTGCAACACGAAGTGCCGGATTCAGAGTAAGGCTTCTGTTACACACAAAACCCAGAAGGAATGTAGATCAACATCTTTCAATATATCCCAGTGGGCATCCCCTACACCCTAAGCCGTAAACCCTAATCCCGTTTAGGGCTTAGGGTTTAGGTTAAACCAAAATCCCTGAACCCTAAAACCTCATCGCTGCCTAACCCTCTGTAGTAGGGTATGGCCTTCCCGCAGAGGCTCCTGTTTCCAAATCCTGGGCTTCGACGTCCTCATCGACGAGCAGCTGAAGCCGTGGCTGTTGGAATCGTGGCTTAGGGAGCTCTGAGAGTTTGGGAGTTTTGGGAATTTTTGGAGTTTTGGCACTTCTGGGAGTTTTGGGGGCTACAGGCCAAGATTGAGTCCCTAAACCCTAAACTTCAGGGTTCACGGATGTATGGTTTAGAGTTTGTTTCTATGAGTGGTTGGAGACCAGAAAGGCAATGTTTAATTTTACAGCTCCAAGGACCCAAATAATGGGGGTTTTAGGGCCCAAATACCATGGTTATAGTAGTATATATTGGGGTAATGGAAAAGAAAATGGAAACTGCTATTTAGCGTTTAGGGTTTAGGGCTTAGAGTCCCCCGTAAGTAGATGGAACATGGGGTATATGGGGATCCTTCCATAGTATACCCAAAGCCATATTCTATGTACTTAAGGGGGGCTATAACCCTAAACCCTAAACTGTAAACCATGAACCCTAAACCGCGTGTCTGGGTTTGGCTTGTGGGGCATGCGACTGCTAAGGGGAAGCTGAAAACGTTGTACTACTACTGACCGCAGCAATGACAAACCCAGAAGATTGTTTGCAAGGTGGAAAACCTAGTTACAGGGTTTAGGGTAAAGTATACTTTCTGTGGAAAACAGCTGGGAATATGAGTCATGATGCTTATTTATTGTTGGATATTGTCCTGAAGACCCAAAAGGCATGTAACATTGCTTTTTGGTGTTATCTTCACAGGGAACTGGGAGCATTGATGGTGATCCATTAGGCGAAGACTGTACTGAGAGGTGCAATTACAATCAATTTTCTTTCCGTTTTCCACTTGATTCTCCACTATGCCACCCTAAACCCTGCGCCATGAACCCTAAGCCCTACACCCTAAACCGAAGCCTGGGCCATGAACCTTAGCCCTGCACATTAACGGAGAAACATGGAAACAGCCAGGAGTGTTTAGGGATATGTACGGATCAAGGGTTTAGTAATTACGAAATAGTTATTACTGCAGCTATGAGCCAATTAAACCCGTTCACGGAACTTTGGGGGCTTATCATAGCAGTCTTACTTATAGTCCCCATTAAGTAGATAGAATGTGGGGTATATGGGGATCTTACTATACTATACCTAAGGCCATATTCTATCTACTTAAGACGGACCCTAAACCCTAAACCCTAAATAGTGGTTTCCATTTCCTTTTCCATTATCTCTATATAAAGCCTACATTCTATCTACTTAAGGGGGACTATAGGTTGGGTACTGCCCCCCCTCAGTAACAGTTGGATAATAAATATGATATGGTTATATATAGCCCTTAATAGGACCCCTAATATGGACGGTTACTGGGTGGGGGCAGTACCCAAACTATAGGTTCTAAGTGCCTACATCTGCCTCCAAGTAGTTGGAGCCTAGGAGCTGAATAACAACCCGTCCCTCAGCGTGGACGAGGCCCGCTCCCTAAAGCCTTGAGCCGTGTAAGGGTTTAGGGTTTAGGGTTTGGGGTTTAGGGTTTAGGGTTCGTGAAGGAGTTGAGACCCAGTTAGGGTGAGGATTTTTTGAACTTCCGGTTCGAAGGGTTACGACTTTTGGGAGGGCAGGGCACATACCTCAGATCATCCATCCCTAGTAGCGATAATACTATTCAGGGAGGACGCAAAGTAATCTGCTTTGGTGTTTATGGCAGCAGCTATGACCGTTCGTTGTTTTTGAGCCCCTGAACGCTTAACTCCAAGCCCTAAGCCCGGAACTCTCAGCAAACTCTAAACCCTACACCGGGTTAGAGTGCATACCAAGTCGAGCAACCAATGTAGAGCCCCCAGCATCGACCAGAGGCCCTGAACCAGCAAACTCCAAGCGCAAATTCCTCAAGGGGCCAAATACAACTTAAGGAGTAGGGTTTAACGGTTAAATTCCTTAGTATAGATACCCTCCAAAAAAAGTGCCCCTGATGTTGAGAAACTCCCATTTACCCTAAACAACACTAGGATCCTTCTAATGACTTAAGGCAATTAATACTTGTTACTGCCAGTATTTAATAGTGTAACTCGGCAGGTTACCCTAAACTACGAGGATCGCCCTCTTATGACTCAAGGTATACTTGTCAATGAACGTGTGTTGGGCTCTCCCGGTCCTTGACCGTCACCACCGGATCCAAAGAATCAATCTATCAAATAGGCCCAAAACCTCCCCTCAAGAATCTTGGAAGACAACATAGGCCCCTTCCAACAGGACAGTCATTTTTATGGGGTCCCTGGTCAGGTCCTTATTTCAGTCTAGAGTTGGACAAAATCATGGAGTCCATTGTTGAAGGATTTGGGGTTTAGGGTCTCAGGTGTGAGAACCCTAAACCCTAAACCCCTCTTGTGCAATGCCTGCGGAGTGATGCTTTTTCGCTACGCAAAGAAGCTTAAGTGGTGGTTTTTAAAAATCAGGGGCCCCTTTTTTGGAGTCATTCTAAAAAGGATTAGGGTTTAGGGTTTAGGGTTTAGGGGCCCCTTTCTGGGAGTCGCTCTCAAAAGGATTATCGTATCTAGGCCCCTTTTTGGGAGTCATTCTAAACAGGATTCTAGTATATTGGGGTCTAGATTGGAGCCCCCCTTTAATGGAAACCTCTAGGCCTGGTCTCCACAGGACCCTGTTGGCAGCCCAGTTTGTACTCTTGCCGCGCAAATTATACCGACATCACCTGCAACAGTTTAGATGAGAATAATCTCAAGTTGGTATACTGTAATTTGCCCCTTTCAGTGTTGTTTTGACTCCTGTCGCGAGGCTCTGACATTAATGCCTACAACTGAAGTTGTTTGCCCACTGATTTCTGCACCAATGATGTAACTGCACGTCATTTTCGTCCCCTGAACCCCAACCCAGACCCCTGATGAATAAACCCCCTCCTTTATAGGGATTATAATAGGGATCCGAATATTTCGGCCCTTAAAGGAGGGAGTTTAGTAGATTTTTAAACAGCCCCACGCCCTAGACCATTGATTTCTGGGTGAGGGTTCAACCCTAAACCCTAAACCCCTAGACCTAAACCCTAGACCACAATGCTGTGTGGCAGGTGTCACCACTCCTCTCAAAGACGCGTGCAGAGGCATAGCGGAAGTTTCTCGAAGCTATGGGATGCATTTGGGGTTTAGGGTTTAGGGGTTTAGGGTTTAGGGGTTTAGGGTTTAGGTGTTAGGGTTTAGGGGTTTAGGGTTGAGGTTTTAAGGTTTAGGGTTTTAAGGTTTAGGGTTTAGGTTTTAGGGTTTAGGGTTGAGTCACTGTAATCAAGATCTTTGCAAGTGCTGAGTACACAAGGCCAATGATATCAAGACATCCCACGTATCCTGGGACCATGTCACTTCTGCCTGCAATGCCTGCAATGCATAGAAATTGGGTACTGCCCCCACCCAGGAACAGTCTATGGTTAATATAAATATTATCCAAATGTTACTGAGTGGGGGCAGTACCCTACATAGAAAGAATTGATTTGACTCAATGTCGGAACAAAGGTCGTTTTGTCCCTGCCCTGCCATTAGCACTCGCAAGTTCACCTTTGCTGTTATTTGCGAATAGCTTGAGCCTATGGCTTGGGGCTTGGGCATTCAGGGCCATGGAAATCAGGCAAGAGGAATTTGTCACCAGGTTGCATCAGGAACCATTCCTAATGTCATCAGCCTCATTCCTATCATAATGTACTAAGCTTTAGTGGAGAATTGGGCATATTCACCTTAACTCACGCACCTGTAAGCTTTGTTGGTGGGTATGAAGGCATTCCTAATGAAGGAGCCAATATGCCAGAGCGCTTTGGTCACCTTAACCACCATGCCAACCAGTATCTTCAAAGACACAACAATAACAATAGGATTTTGGTAACCTCAACCCCCAAAATTAGGACCCTATAACCAGCATATGATAGTCATAGGGTCCTAATTTTGGGGGTTGGGGTTACCAAAATCCCTTTATCAAACAAGAAGCTGCGCGGCAGGAGGATCACTGAAGTGACGATGGGATTTGAGTCATTGCAAGAATTTCCACAAGGCTCGAGGCAAAAGCGCTCAGATACCACTCTCTTGTTCGAGACCTTTAAAGATTTTTGCGAGCAGCACAGCCAGCTAGCTGCCCGGCACGAAGTCTTGCGATGGACATACACTGGAGTGACCAATGTCAACATGAGCGTGAGGACACTGGATCGGGGCGGCCACTGGTTGGATGAACATCATGGACAAACTGCATTTATCTGCGGCGTCAGTTTTCTGAAGACCTACGCCCAAGATTAACTCGCAGCCCTAAATCCAAACCCTCTGAATAAGGTTCGATGCTTGTTTGGCAAAGCATATTTGGCTCCCCCCATGGTACATACTGTCGAAGGAGGAAATCTTACACGACCTAAGGGCCTGAACCACTGGGGAACCATTGTTCAAACCGTTCAACCCCTACATCTTTTTTTTAATGGGGGAGTGCGAGTCGGTGCTATGGGATTATGTGGCACCATGAACTGCATCTAGCATGCCAGCCGATGGCACGGTGGGTTTCGGACGATGGGGCCTGCCAACTCAGTGCAGGCAAGACTCCACCAATAGGGTGTCCGCACCGGGTGGCTCTTGTTATTTTTGATTGCGACGGACTTGGCCTACTCAGGCAGGGTCATCACTGAGATAACACAGTTCCATGAGCCATCATGAGTCGCCGGGTCTGAACCTTGAACAAGCCCTGTCACAGCGGAGTCGCCCAAGGGACAGATGCCCGTTCTGCGTACTCCAAGTGAGAAGTCTTGCGACACCTCGGGGTGGGGGGGAGGTTTGGGGAGGTCGCAAAAAATGCACCCTACTGCGCTCTGATGGCCGGGGTTGTGTGGCCTGCAAAAAGGAGTAAAGGGGTTTTCAGTGGGCGAATATTGCGTCCCTGCGGCGCAGTGCTCTTTCCTTTGTCTTATTCTTCTTTATCGCGCACATATCAACATCTCCGATGCTCAACGTGGGGTGTTGGGACTCATCTATCGGTACGCCCAAAACGAGGCTCGCCGAGCGCGATGCCTGCCATTCGTGGTTGAGTGTAACCACCAAGTTCATACAGCTGTTGGTCTACAAGATTGGGACGAGCACAATGTAGCGAGGGCAGCGGTAATTGAGGGCCATTGCGATGATGGCACTCTCAACCATCTCCTTCAGCGTCCACAGTCGCTTCTCAGCCACCTTCCCCAAGAAATCTTCCAGGCCGTATCTGAAGGGGTGGGCCATCTATTGTGGCGCAGAGAGCGCTGCTGCCGCAGCAATGACCGATGGCGCATCAAGCTTCACGTGGCGCAGGCGCAGATCCTCAGCCTGCAAGCGTGGCGGATGCGGCCTAGCTGCCTGCTTCGCAGACAGGATTTCAAGCCCGTCAAAGACTTGGAGCGAACGCGGGAGGAGGACGCTCATGGCGTCCACTTCAGCTTCTTCGGCCGGTCGGATGGCTGTTTGCGAATGCTGGCTGCCCCCCCATTGCAGCTCTATCTGCGTGATGTTCGCAGCTTGCCTGTTTGCGCGAATGCTCCGAGACACAGCGTGCTGGAGCATCCGGAATGGAGCCATGCTGGACTGTTCCTTATGCGTGTATCAGGCAGGCAGCCTGCTGAGAGCCACGAAAGTTAGGGAAGACCTTCAAGCCAGTGCATTCAAAAGCCACATTGTCTGGATCTGCCGAGCAGACGTCCTTCGCACTAGGAGCCACGGGCTATGGGACTTGGAGGGCTTGGAACTCTTCCAGCGGGTCTGGCAAAGGGGAATTTGCCATCAGATCCTTAGCTCCAGCGTCGACAATGCCAAGTGCCAAGTTCGAGGCACAAATCTCTGAGCGCGCGAGGCCGGCAGGGTCGCAAATGTAATTCTTGTCCAGGAAAGGAATTGTGCTCATGGTGGTATTGTCCAACGCGAGGTGCTATGGCACCACTTGCCCGGTCTCATGTTTACAAGCCCGTCCCCAAACTGATTCCATGTGATTTCGCTTTCGTCAGGCACAGACGGCCAGTCCTGCTATGATGCTTCTACCTCACCTACTCCCCCGGAACCCCTTCTTATGCCAGCTTCAATTTTCCAGAGGCATTGGGTTGGGACTTCGCCCTCAAGCTATCGACCGAGAACTCTTCTTACTACAACGAAGTCCCTGTGAAGACCATGATCATAGTCCCTTTATATGCACAGGATTTTATGGTATTGGCTCATATCCAGAAGTTTACGCTTTCAGATTTCAACCCTAAATCCTAAACCATGAATCCTCGACGCCCCAAACCCTACAGTCAACGTCCTGAATCCCACAGCACAAATCCTAAGTCTTAAATCCTACATCCTGAATTTCAAGCCCCATGGGCACAGGTGAACCAAGTTTTCGCGGCGCACGCAAAGACTTGTGGCGAGTCGAAATGGGATCGCCCGCCAGCGGCCTGCATTGGGTTTATTTGGAGGTTCCTTGAATTAAGGGTTCAGGGGTACTATGGCCTACTCAGGGCTCAGTGCAGTTACTTATAGCTTATGGCTATAGCCATAGTCTGCAAAGCCAGTTGACCAAACCGCAACATGGTAGGTTCTGTGGCCAAGCCCCAATTCTAAGCCTCACGCCCTAAACCCCAAGCTCTAAACACTTACACCCAAAATCCCCGGAACCTAAAATCTAATGTAGCGGGGCCCTTAACAAAGGGGGTGGCAATAGTACTTTTTCGCCGGGTCAGAAAAATCCCGGAGGATAGCATTTGCTGTCTCATAAGTTTGGAGCCGAAAAGGTCTAACAAAGTCCATTGGCAATAATGGGGTGCCAATACTAATGTCGTCCACCCGAAAATATCCCGATTTTTATGGATTCCCTTCTACTTGTACCACTAGTACTACGATCTGGATTACCTGGTCTTTCCCAGCCCCTTTGGTTTATTATGGGACTCCCCGCCTTCCGTAAACCAAAAATGGCAAACACACTTTTTTAGGGTGGTTTCTATATTGGCATTGAAACATTACACCCCTAAACTCAAAACCCCTAAACCCTAAACCCTAAACTCTGAGCCTCTAGGCCCCTATGCCCCCAAACGACATCCGAAGGGTCGACGGCTGAGGTGTCGCTGCTCCGCACATCCCCGCCCGCACCGACACAAAGTTTGCCGCCAACTCAGATGCATAGCATTTCGTAGCCAAAGGGTTAATGTAGTAGGGGTTTAGGTTGGTTACTGTAGTTCGGCATAAAGTACAGGGGTCATGTAGGGAGATATTTGGGTATATAGGTTTTAGGGCTTAGGGGATGTAGGGCTTAGCTCTCATGTATACCTTCAAATATGGAAGTTCAGGGTGGAAAAAGGGACAATGAAACGGACAACGTTGCTTTTACCTGGGCTCATGGGGACAAAGAATAACTTACCCTCGTCAATTTGGGGGGTGGGGGGGGGCGGGGGCCTGATTCAGGAGGGCTGTCAAGCTCTCTCCGAAAAGCCAGCCACATCTCTGGGGTTCACACAAATAACGCCAACCTGAAGCCTGCCTGTACGCTCACGTGTCGCGTATCGTCGCGTCTTTGTGCCACTACCCCCCCCCAAAGGCCTGAGACTGGCACCTCGGCGGATCTTTACCCAACACGCCGTGAAACCAGAAAACGACCCAAATCCAAAACCCGTCTTCCTATCAGCCGTAGGTCCTGTGGACTTGGCTGTCTCCTGGCGGCAAGCAGGTTGTTGTCAGTAAGATGGTTACCATGGTGATCATGACGCGATGACAGCCAGTATCCGTTGTTACTGTTACTGTTTCAGGGTTGAGGGCGCAGGCTACTTTCAATTTTGTTCCCTATTGTTCTCTTTGGCATGAGCGCACAGCAGCTGTAATCGGTGAACAGTCAGGACTCACAAGGTCTGGAATACCACTAATCTTGATAGACATGTTCTGCCATGACTTGACCAACATAATTTCCAAAAAACTACCTACATATAGCGTCTTGCTGCATAGCGTCCAGCAACAGCATCTCAAGATTGCCTCAGTTGTCACTGCTATGCTTATCACAAGAGGCACAATCCGATGAGCACTGCCTTGTCATTCTAAACGTCGCTGACTTTCAGGAGGCGGATCTTATGCTCTCTTCAGCTGAGGCTTTTATTGTACAATCACATGTACTTCATGTGGAGATGTCTGCAGTTCAGTATGATTCAATGTAGTAGAAATAGAATACTAATGACAACAACAGGGTGTCGGGGCTTGAGCCCTGAAGTTCATGTCAACGTGCTACTCACTGAGGATTTGAAGGGAGATTGTTCCTTCACATACACATTCAAAGTCTCAAAACCCTAAACCCCAACCCCAGACAAGGTGAAATTACCAGTGGTTATGGGCACCTTGCAAGTGGTCCAGAATGCGAAGGCAGGCCATGTAATTTGCTCGGGCAAGTGCGGGCTCACGCTTAATAGTAATACTAAATACTACTGGTATTAATAAGGGCTAGTTAGGGATTAGGATTTAGCGTACCTGGACTGCAAAAGTATATAACATAATTGCCGTAATGACTGTTCGTACGGGTTTATAGGGCTATTCTTCTACTTTTCGGTTAAGGTAATAATGAGAGTAAGAGCAAGAATACAGTACCAGTACTACTACTACGACAACAACAACAACTACTACTAATAATAATAATTAATAGTAATAAGAATAAGAGTAACAATAATAGTCATAATAGTAATAGTAAAAATACTAACAAAAAGGGTGTAAAAATAACAATGTCAAGGCTACACCGTGGAAGCTCAAGTGAGCTAGAGTCTAAATTCCTCAAAGGGGGGTTATATAGGGGGTTGGAAAGGGGAGTATTAGAGGGCTTATTAAGTGAGATACTAGGAGCTTAGACTCTAGCTCAAGTGAAGCCTTGCTTCTGGGAGTGCGAACCTATGCCAATATGATAGTTTTCCCAAAATAAGGGGACCCCAATATAGACCCCAATAGAACATGGTCCTTATTATAGGGACCCCCAAACAAGTACCCCTAATTTTGGGAAACCCCCAATATCATCCTCAGTCTTCGGATGTCCTTATGTGAAAGGTTCTCCTTTTGGATGTAAGGACCTCAGTTACCGCGCGTGCCTAGGCTCACCTGAGTAGCATTTTTTGGGGGGTACTATGGTACCCAATATAGAGTAAGATTATATCCTCTTGTTGGGGTATAGTGTTTTATATAAGGAATATCATCTTACTGGGTTCAACCACCAAAAAAACGCTACTCACTTCCGGTTGGATGCAATGGGCTGTAGCATGGCTCGGTATTTCGAAAGACCAGAAATTTTCAGGGATTGCCGATCTAGTGAATCTAGTGCCCGTTAAAATCCGTGCAAGCAATAGTTGCGCTTGTTAACAGCTACTGCAAACAATGCGCCTGAATTCCAACAGCCCCTACAAAGCCTCAAGCAAAAGCTCCTTGTTTCTTGGAACGCTAGTGGGGGAGGGGGAATCTAGGGGCCAACAGAGGGATATGGACTTCAGTTGCTATGATGGAGAATCAAATGCACAGAATATCGGAAATGACATGGAAACTGGGCTTACACAGGGAGTGAAGGAACTTAGTTAGCTGACCGAAATAGGGACACGTAGTAAATAGCATGCATGATCTATTCACGTTTTTGGGCAGCAGCCCATTAATCCGTCAGCCCTGAACCCTAAACCCGGATTCCCAAACTCGGAGCCCTATGCATCCTAAACCCTAAACCCTAAATCCTAAACCCTAAGCCCTAAATCCTAAGACCTGAATCCTAAGCCCTAAAAGCCCTAAAGGCCTAAATCCTAAATGCTAAGCCCTCACCCCCCAGGCCCTCTAGCAAGGCCTTGCTTTCTCCGGCCGAGTGGGCCAAAGGAACTTCGCTTGCTTGGCTGGCGCCGGAGCGCTGCATGTTACCAATTACTTACTGGTTCTCAGTAGTGAGTAAGGGAATGGGAGTTTCCCAAAATTTGCTGGTACCATTTTGGGGGTTCCTATAGTAAAGGGCTAGAGTATATTGGGGTCTTTATAGGGGATTTATTGGGGTAATGGAAAAGAAAATGCAAATTACTATTTGGGATTTAGGGTTTGGGGTTTAGGGTTTAGGGAATAAGGGTATGTATTAGATATATGTACCATAGAGGGGTTATTTCCCAGATTCCCTACTACTTACCAGTAAGATTGCTTGTGACTGTTCATGAGCCTCCACAGCTATCAAATGTTGGATAATATGGGTGCTGATGTAGGCAACTAATGCTCGAGGTGCCTCACCCTTTCATGTGTGCTCATCAGGGAATGCGGGGAGGCCGGGAAAATCAAGCCGTGTGGATGTTGCCTCGATGTCTGCTTTCACTTTGAGCTGATGAGGCTTTTGGATTACGGTTTGCAGATGCTTGCTTACTGTTTCTTAGTAGGGCATATGGGAATCGATTATATGAGGAATACACAGGGATTTTATTCCCTTATTGCTACTAAGAACCAGTAACCGTGTCTGGTATGCAAACTCGGCAAAAACTAGGAGTCTAGCAGACGACGTGCATGACCGGAGCTCACTGCACTCCACCGAAGTCCTTATCGCACCTATTGGCAGTCATGGAAATTCACTAATTTTGGGGTATTTGGACACTAGTAGTAAGGCTTTTTAGCACCTTAATCCCTGAAGCCTTAACCCTAAACCTCAAACCCTAAACCCAACATCCTAAACCCTGAGCCCTGAACCGCTTTAGGAAGCTGGCTTTGACGCTTTCTATCCAGGACCCGGCGGTCAGTGTGCAGCCCGTGAGAGCGCCTGGCGGAGAAGACGATGCGTAGTGGATTGGGGCATGTGAGCTACTGTCAATATCAGCTAGGTACCCCAGTCGTACACTTTTTCCTTTTCTATTTTGGGGTCTACTTCTTAAAGCTGAACGTTAGGAAAAGGGGTACCCTTATGATCAAGGGGTTACTGGGGAACCTAGATTCGGCAACTCTTGGATTTCCTGATAAAGCTTGCCCCCAATATTAAAGGGCTCACCCACCCACCCTAATGTTTATTTGTACTCCGAACCGTATTTAACATTGGGGGGAAACTATCGTACGACCCAAACATTGGGGGGGCTGGTATGTAATAGGGTCCTATTGAAATCTGACTTTAAAATCAGCACAAATTATAAGCCCGCTAAATCGAATGACAATCGTAATGAAAACAATTAAAATCAAAGCGAAAGCAGTTAAAGTCAATTAAGAACTAATGAAAATCTAGATTAAATCAAGTTAAAATCAGTTCAACTTTGATCAAAACCTGAAACGGAGTGAATTCCAGAGTTACTGGAGACTAACTCTGGAGTTAATCTTTTTTGATGACGGGTTCCATGGACATGCATTCGAGGGAATTAACTTTGGAGTTACTCTTGTCAGGTAGTTTCAGATTTCCTACGGATTAACTCTGGATTTAAATCCTCCTCCTGAGGTTCCCCACAACCCCTGCTAGCGGCAGAATTAAATCTGGAGTTAATTCGTTTTCTTGAGGTTTCAGGTCCGCATAGCCACTTCAGAATTTGAACGACAATCCTAGATGCTTCAGGTTCACCTTCTCCTAGCCTTTGAACGAGAGACTCATTGAGGAAGAATTAAATCCAGAGTTAATTCCATTTCTTGAGGTTTCAGGACCCAATAGTCAGTCAACAAGAAGCCCATTGAGGAGGAATTCGATCCTAGAGTTTTCAGGTTCTCCTAGCCTCTGGACGAGCATCCTGGAGGTGTCAGATTCTGCTAGAATCCTACTGACGAGGAATTAAATCTAGAGTTAATTCTTTACCAAGAGGTTTCAGGTTCCCTTGGCTCTCGGGCGCGAATCCCAGACATTTCAACCCGAACCGAAAATACTTAAATCCAGAGTTTTTTTGCGGCCAAACCGGCCCCATGGCTTCATAAATCCAATGGAATCGCGAATCTTGCCCTCGTTGGAATTGCCGTGCCTGGTTTTGCTTCTGCTGCTGCTTTGACCATATGTCCTGCTCACGCGTTGGGAATCGGCTCGAAATGTCTGTAACGTCAAACTGGAAAGAATTAACTCCAGAGTTAATTCTTTTGTGAACACATGGTTTTCGAGGGCGGTGCTCAGAGGAATTAACTTCAGAGTTGATACAAAACCAGGCCAGGGGCTTCGAAGCTTACCGCCGCACAAGTTTAACTCTTAAGTTAATCTATTTTAACTCTTGAATTCACTCCCTTCCGATCAAAACCTAATTGATATCTAATCATCGACTAGATTCAAGTGGAATTTATGTAACATTTAATTACAAACTGATTAAAAGCGATTGCAAATCGTAATAAGCCCAGCTAAAGTCGCATTTAGATTCTATTAAGATCCGCATATATAAAAACCATTCAAAACCATCCATGTTTATCAACTCAAGGAGATCCCTAATCCCAAAGAGTCGTCCTAGGGACCCTCTAATTCAGAGGATCCGAGCCACAATTACTGTTAGTCTTGGCCCTTTTAAAAGTAGGCTGCGGGGCGGAGTTCAGAATTTAGAATTCTGGGGAACCCGTGTTGTATTTGGTGGGGGGATTTAATAGTAGGGGGAAAGGGTTAACGGCGAATCAAGTGGAAGAAATGGAAAATGCCGTGGAAACTCGCTTCAAATAAGGGCTTATAGGGATTGTACGAGCTTCCGTCAACATTTTTCTTAAGATTGGACATAGGGATCCCTCTTGTAGTTTATACAGTCCCTAATTAGCAACCCATGTCAATTAATCATCTGGGAAGTGTTGACTGTAGCTCATCTAGGTTTGGGGAGTTGAAGCCTACAACCTCAAACCCGAACCAAAGCATCTTTGTCCCAGAAATCCAAGCCCTTAAATCGATCCCGACACCTTGTGTCGCAAAAGTCACACACTTACAACACAAGCTAAGACCCTCCATCCTCTCACTGGACGCTGGAAACCACTTTTATTGAGGCTTCAGCGTTTGGAATTCAGAGTGCAGCGCGCCAGTTATGAAGTCGGTGTCTTTGCGCTTGGACTGTGTCAGGCGTATGCTGTTGACAATGCTTCCATGCCGCCGAATGAAGTTCTTTCTCACTCCTGTAGGGTCTGCCGTGCTGAAAAATGAGGCCCCGGGTTGATCTTGAGCCAGAAGTGTTAGGGGTTTCGGGTTTAGGGCCCAAAACCCTCAAAACCCTGAACGGCAAACAAAGGCAAGACTAGACCCTCAACCAGGAAGGCAGGAATGCTGATGTCACCTGAACGGTGTTTACCATGGGGATACGATGATCCCCTTTGGTATATAGTGCTTTGCAAGGAGAATATGGTAGTTTGCCAAAATTGGGGCACCCCAACATAGACCCCCAAGATAGAATAGTGTACCCCTAATTTTGGGAAACCCTAGACCTTGAAGATCCCTACAGAACCCCTGTATATCCCCTATATCCCTTTTAAAGGAAGAGGGAATAGGGTCGGGTTTTGGGTTTAGGATTCAGGATTCAGGATTTAGGGTTTAGGGTTTAGAGAGTTGGGGTTTGGGGTTTAGGGAGCTAGGGACATTGGAGTTCGTAAGTGCCAGTGTTCAGTTGTTTGGAACACAGGCAAATGGATCAACCACCACGCCGCTTTCCTACGCCCTGGACCCCCTAAATCCTCAATCGAAAACCTTAGCCCCCGTACCCTAAACCCTAAACCCTAAACCCTAAACCCTAAACCTTAAACCCTAAACCCTAAACCTTAAACCCTAAACCCGAAACCTTAAACCCTAAAGCCTGGACCTCAAACCAAACGCTCTTCTCCGCTGAGCTCCGCTGGAAAGCAAAATCTGCTGCAGCAACCTCGCCAGCCCCAAACTGCAATGGTCTCGCAGTATCCTAGACGCCGAACTCATGGGGCTACAGGTTTAGGGTTTACTTGGAGGGTCAGGTGGACTTAGTAAGCATACCCGTGGGCAATTCCCAACAATAATCCCTGTGACTCTACGGGTTTTTCAGTAAATGGGCCCCCACAAGTTAAGTCCTTATCTGGGATTGTTACAGTTTTTTGGGCCTAGGTAGACTAGGGGTGCACATTGAGGGGGTGGTATGGTAGTCCTATGACTGAGCCGAGAACACCCCCAATGAAGTTATTGGTAGTCAGAACCGGTTGAAATCAGTCAGGCATACATGACACCCTAAACCCTAAACCCTAAACCCTAAACCTTACCCATGTGGCTTTACAACTAGATCCTAAGCTCGGAGCCTTGAGCTTAAAGCTTTGTCCTTTACAGAAGTTCATGAAACACTCTCTCAATGTCTTTAAAGCCGCAGAACTAAAAACGACATGGGCTCATGCTTTTTGTTCACTTTGCGGCTTACCTAAAACCTCAGCAGTATACAGAATAATGGCCTTTTGGCCACTGTTATGGGTTTTGGCCCGTTATTTACCTACTTGTGGGTCCAGGTAGACGGTACCATTCCGCGCCTAGGCACACTCTTGTTGCTGAGCACATGTTCTTACCGCCCGAGGCGCGAGCCTTGTTTAGGGTTTAGGATTTAGGGCTTAGGGGTAAAGGTTTAGGGTTTAGGGCTTAGGGTGAAAGGTTTAGGGTTCAGGGCTTAGGGTTAAAGGTTTAGAGTTTAGGGCTTAGGGTCTAGGGTTTAGGGTTTGAACAAAGAGGTCTTTGTTCAGAAAGTAGATCCCCCTCAAGGGATTTCTGAAATCACCTAATAGTGGTATAGGGTACCAGAATGGGAGTTCTTCTGTCTGGACCCTCCCAGGGGTCTGGGTTGGGGCTGAGGGTGTAGGGCTTTAGGACTTCAGGTGTAATTCAGGTCTTAGTACATTCTGGGTTTAGGGTTTAGGGTTTCGGGGGACCCCGAACACTAAATTTACATAATCCCAGCTTCGGTTCGATTTCCCGCTTGACTCTCGATTAACATCGTTAACCTATGCAAATTCATCATCCCAGGTTAGGCCTTAGGCGTAGTGGAACTGTTTTGTTGAGGGTCTATGACTATCAACCCTGAACCCTAAACCCTAAGCCCTCAGCCCTAAACCCTAAACCCTAAATCGCGTGGCAGGGGCTACTAGAAGGTTCCTGGGTTCGGTCATGGCAATTTAGGTTTAGGACCTAGGGTCTAGGGCAAAACCCTAAACCCGATCATAGTCCTATTGTATACCCAGCTAGAACTACCAACCTTCATCCCAACACAAGCCAATTCTGGTTTTCAGCTCTGGCAGGCTTCAGTTGTTCAAGCCTCACCTGAACCCGAAAAGTCTGTGGACATTTTGTTCCATGGGGCGTGGGGCATTCTTTTAGCTACTCTGAGGTCCAGGTAGGGTTTTGGGTCTTGGGGTGTAGGATTTTGGGCTGAGGCTTTGGAGGTTGAGGTCGGGTTGTTGGACCAGATTTTGGCCAATTGCACCGCAGATGTTAGGGCTATAAACCCTCAATCCTTAGACTCTAAACCCTGGCCTCGAAACCTAAACCATAACATTCTCCAAGAGGGGCCTGAAAGAGCAACCTTCTACATTGGGAGACATCTCTAGTACCAGCGGTGGTGGCTGTCTAGTGTTAGTATGAAGGGGTTGCAATGATTTGAAGCTTACACTTCGCATCCCACACACTGCATCTTTCGGGGAATGTCATTCCAGCGTTTTTGATCTTTTCAGCCACGTGTTGTTTTTGGCAACTATGGGTTCAGGTTTGAGGGTTCTACAATGTCCAGTAGCTTGCGGAAGACTGGGGCGTCTGAATAGCACTTCCTCAAACATACACGGAGCCCTGAAAGAGCCCCTCCAACCCAGTCTGGTCTTGAAAACGGCCCTAGCAAAAACAATAAGCAAAACACACAAAAAATATATATATATATATATCCCTGCATGCAAGTGTAAGAGCGGCAGTTCAGGGCGAGATTGAGAGTCTAGGGTTCAAGAGTTCTCAGTGAACAAGTCCTGGCAGTTCTTTTCGCGCCGGGCAACTCATGAAGCCAAGAGAGTGGCGGTGCATATACTGACACAAACTAATTGAACCTGAGAAGGGGCCCTTTACAGACCACAGTCCTCCGGGTCCATATGGGATTCCATGCTAGTTTTGGCAAAGAGTACATAATCAGGCAAACCCTTTAAAAAACCCTAAGCTCCAAACCCCAAACCCTGAGAACCCTAAACCCGCAACCCCCAAACCCTAAACCCCCAGACCCTAAAAACCTTCAAATCCTAAGCCCCAAACAGCAAACCCCAAAATCCTTAAAACCCCTAACCAGCTAACCCAAAAACTCCGAAACGCCCCAAACCCGAAAGCCACTTTCAGGGCATGTCCATGCCTTTGAGCATCATCGGCTCACAGACTTGTGGTGTGCAGGCGAGGCGAATCCTCTAGTAAGGGTTTAGGATTCAGGGGTTGGGGGTTTAGGGTTAAGGGTTTAGGATTCAAGGTTAAGGGTTTGGGATTCCAGGTCTAGGGTTAAGGGTTTAGGGCTAAGGGTTCACGGTGTAGGATGCAGGGTTTAAGGTTAAGGGTTCAAGGTTTAGGTTTCTGGTCTTCGGCTTCAGGGTTCAGGGTTTAGCGTGCAGGTACTAGGGTCGGGTCCTAAGAGGCTGGAGGGTAAGTGTAATCAGGGGAATTCGTACTCTAAGTGAAGTGTCCTTATCCTACTTATGCCCTCATCTCAAAATGCCAACGAGTCTCCGCACGATCTTTCTGTTTGAAGTGACCGGTATTTTTTGGGTGGAGTTTAGGGGTTGGGGCCCCAGTGGTCGGACTTGCCATAACCCCCTAGGCCTAAAACCGTAAACCCTAGGGCCCTAAGGCCCTAAACAAAGGCCTCGGAGCATCTGCACCTACACCGGCAAGCATCATTCTGCTCTCTTCTCTACTCAGATGAGTAGCATAGAGGAGGTATGTGCAGCTGCATTGGGTACTGCCCCAACCTGCAACAGTCTATAATAGGGAGCATAGTAAGGGCTATAAATAACTATATTATAGATAGAATCCGACTGTTACAGAGTGGGGGCAGTACCCCACAGCCACACTCCTTTCAATCCTAGCCGTCGCCCGAGGATGCGTCCTTTTCTTCAGAGTCCGGTGACCTTGAAAGGAACGCCCTCAGCCATCATCCATACAGTATTCAAGATTAAGCCTGCATGTGGTAAGGGCCCGTAAGTCTCAAACCCTAAACGCAACCCTTAAACCCTAAACCCTAAACCATTAAACCCCAAACTCTAAACCGCAAGGAGATTTATGGGCTGTTGCCATTTGATCTGGTGCATTTGGACGACAGGTGGTACGCGATAAGCCGCATCCGTGAGTTTCCCTAAGGGTCCAAGTACCCAATAATTAGGTCCCCTTAAAAGAGTGATCTATAAGGGAATATAGGGGTATATAAGGGATATATAGGAATGCATAGGCCTTAGGGTTTAGGGTCCAAGTACCCAATAATTAATTAAAGACGTAGGCGTCGGGTAATAGTAACTCTAACACAGGTTTTGGGTAAGTATATGATTACTGGGTACTTGAACCCTTAGTGTTGGTGCTCGCTCAATGTGGGGCAGTACGTTCGGGCCCTAAACCCTAAACCCCTAACCCCTAAACCCCTAAACCCCAAAACCCTAAACCCCTAAACCCCTAAACCCAAAACCCAAAACCCTGGCGCGGTTCCTGATCTCCGCCGGCGCCGGTGATCTTTGGATTCGGCGGTGGGGTTCCTCCTTTTCCGGCAATGAGCCCCCATAACTTCAACTGAGCTATAGTCTAAACTCCTTAAAGCAGGTTATATGGGGGATTATATAGGGGACTACTATAGGGGTTATTAAGGGGGATACTAGGAGTTTAGACAGTAGCTCAACTGAGTTCCATCAACTTCCACAACTTGATGAGCCCTAAACCCTAAGCCCTAAACCCTGAAATCTAAACCCCTCCTCGTTGTGGAGTGAGAAGGTTTTTTTTTGTAGCCGGATAAGCATCCTATCAGAATAATATAAGCTTACTTGGAAAGGCGCCCCCGATTTGAGTATCTGTTGCAAGTAGGCTGTGTCTAGATCCCCAGAATAACAGCTCGAGGTCAGAAATTCCCGCAAGAAGAGCCCGAACTATTCCTGGTACATCCCCGCTGAGACTTGAAAAGTTCAGTGCTTACCTGGACATCCCGCTGGTCACAATTGATGTCAGCTTCATGCTAACTTCCTAAACCTAAACCCTAAAGCTTAAAGCCCTGAACTGCAAGCCCGCCTGCAGTGGGTTCCCAACCAAGCCCTAAACCCTGAACTCTAAATCCTAAACCCTAAGCTAAGCTGTAATCCTAAATTCGGATCAACCAGAAAAATTGTCGATGTTTCCATGTTCCTCTTCATTTATGCCACTCCCACTGGCTCCGCGTATAGGTTAGGGTTTCGGGTTTAGGGTTTAGGGGAATTTACCTAGAGATACGCCAGTCTTCGAACTAGAGTAAGATTGCAACACCTTTTGGTCGTAGTAATTTATCAGAAGAATACATGGGCGTGTCCTGTCAGCCAACAAGAGCACGAGTTTCATTTTCTTGCAATGCTTATGTTTGCATATCTCCCAAAGCCCTATTTTAATTCCTAGACTCCTGCATTACCCACATGATAGGTTTCCCTTGGCTCAACCACCAAAACCTTAAATTTTGTCTCCCAAAACCATACTCCGCGCTGTTGATTAATTAGTAAGGGGGGGCCCTCCCCCCACAAATTAATATCCTATGGCCCATTTTCTAGTTACAATTAGATTTGAATGCGTTTTGTTTAGTTTTGATTGATTTCGATAGGCTTTATTTGTTTGACCTAGATTTAACAGGTTTTGATTGGATAGTGAAGATTTTGAGTAACTTGTAACAGACTTAAACTTGAATTCAGATGGTTTACTTAGGTGGTAATTTTCTCTAAATCTAGGGGGCCCAAAGCTGCCTCCGCCTCTAAGGCTATCTTGGACCCCTAACCTGGCCCCCCCAAAAGGGCTTTAGGGTTTAGGGTTAAGATTAATCAAGAGCATGGATTAAACCCTAACCCCTAAACCCTAAACCCTGAACATTAACCCTTAAACCCTAAAGCCTAAACCCTAAACACTAAACCCTAAACCCTAAACACTACCCCCTAAGCCCTTAACCCTAAGCACGAAACCCTAAACCCTAATCCCTACACACGAACCCCAAAGCCCTAAACCCCAAACCCTAAACCCGAAATCCTAAACACTAACCCCTAAACCCTAAACCCTAAACCCCCCATAAACCCTAATGCCCCTCCAGATGGAGCTGCCTTTGGACAGCCTCCGATTCGTCTGCGCGGCGGCACCGGGCACGAGCGTCCCACAGGAGGGCGATGAGGCGCCGAGCTATGGGACGGAGAAGCTGGGAATGAGAGGAGTTAGCGTTTAAGGGTTAGGGTTGAGTGTTTAGGGTTTGAGGGTTTAGTGTTTAGGGGCTTAGAGTTGAGGGTGTGCGGTTGAGGGTTGAGGGTGTAGGGTTTAGGGTTTGAGGGTGCAGGGTTTGATGATTTGAGGGTTTAGAGTTTAGGGTTTGAGGGTTTAGTGTATTAGTGTTTATGGTTGAGGATGTAGGGTTTTGGGTTTAGGGTTCCGGGAAAAGAAAATGGAAAAGTACTAAAAAAGAGCATCAGTTGGAAACATGGAACATGAAAAGGATTTTTTCTGGTATGTAGTGCTATTTGGGCTTGAATGGGCTATGGTCAATATTAGGTTTACCAAGAGACCATGAAGGGAAGATAGAGGTGTCCCTATGTAGTTTGGTACAGTCCCCATTCTATCCCTCACAGGGGCCTATATGCGAACTATTGACCGTAGCTCATAAGCTACAGATGGGCTTAAGATCAAAATTACTGAGCCCAAGACCCTAAACTCTAAAGGCCATCTAAGTAGGATGGAAGGCTTAAGGTTCAAGACTTGGAGGGTTTCGGGGCTTAACATCAGGACCTGAGGGGTGCCGAGGGGTGGGGGGGTGGGGTGCAGTTTATGATCCGGAGTTTAGGTACGAGGTTTGGTGTTCGGGGTTGAGGTTGGAAATTTGAATCTTGGGTTAAGGGCATATGCCCTTGGCTCGCGGACAAGGGGTTCAGGATTTGGGGTGTAGGGGTTGGGCTTTGGGGTTCAAGGTCCACAGTTTGGAGCCTACTTAGGGTCTGGTGTTCTGGGCTTGCAATCTGCGATTTAAAATGGTATTCCAGAAAATGGAGATCCATGGGCCGATTTAAGGTGGCCCTAAACCCTAGACCTTGTGTTGTTTCTCAAGTTAATGCTCATAGAATCTACCCCCAATGATCTCCTTTCTTATAGAAACATGCCCTGGGATTCTTTTCAGAAACCCGCTCTTCGAAGCCTTTAACAAGGGGGTGGGAGCTTCCTAGGGATGGAAGTTGCTCAAAAGGGCTTAGGGTTTAGGGCATATGTTAGAGACGGTAAGGGTCCAACTCGGACCCTAACCACACCTGGCATGGATATTTTTACAGGCTTCTGCAATTTTGGGGCTGAAGAAAGGGGCAAATACTCTGAACACCCTCCCCTATTGTTGTGCCTAGGTACCCCTTAAGACCGCAAGCAAACCTAAACCTTAAGCCGCAAACTCCAAGCCCCAAGGAGTTTAGACGATAGTACATATATGGTGTGATAAGTATGCTTACTACGTCAACTTGACCCCTTGGCCCTTTGACATCGCATGCTACAATATGGCTTATTCTCAAAGCTATAGGCCCCTTTTGGTTGTAGCTTATCTTACGGCACCTAATGTTCAAGGGTACCAAAATGGGACCCGCACTTTGGGAACGACCCATATGTTCAGAACCCCCCCGATAATGCTGACAATCAACATGTTTCCTAAGCCTCACAGTACCTTTGGCGCAGTGAGAGCTCCCCAAACTTTAGTCCCAAAACCGGGTGTTCCTGTCAGCATCCTCGAACTTTGGTTTTTCACCCAAGGGGGGTTTGAAAACCTTAGGGTTTAGGGTTTGGGGTTTATATTGGGATGTTTTGGGATATGGAGCACGAAGGATGAAGCCCAATTGGAGCCTTTTTCGTGTATAGTCATTGTTCGTCGGAAATCCTGCCCCTGAAGAGCCCCAAGATTCAGTATGTGCCAGGGTGGAAGGTAGATAGGTCTGTGCAAGATTTCCGCCTGACTCTGGCTAGCGCGCCCTAACCATCAACACAAGAGCCCGTCTAAGATCTTAACCCTAATGCGGGCCCCTCCCTGTTTCCTGGGACTGGGCCCTTAACTGCGTTGATGGATATATATATATATATGGGGGATTGTCAAAATTATGGTCCCTTGTTGGGTCCCTATTATAATACGGGGCCTAATACGGGGCTTAATTTAGGGGACCCAAAAAGGGACCATAATTTTGACAATCCCCATATATATATATATATATATGCAGCCTCTTCAGGAATCATTGTTTTCCATAGTTCCAACCTTAGAGCCCCGGCATGCTGGGCTATCTTGACATATCAAAAGAAACTAAGCATCCAAGAAAGAGGATACCGAAAAGCACACACAGACAGACATTCAGATAGACAAGCCAGAGGGGCTTAAGTATCCAACCCTTAGAGGTATAAAAAATCATTCAGATCTTCGTAGTTTCCCTTCATTTGGTTCTCCAGACCCCTACCCCGGGATGCACAAGCAGGTGTTCGCGGAACTGTGGCTCGTCGGTGGCGTTCTGGGCTCAGCCGACTGGGGCTTTGGGTGTATAGCCCCCCTGAAGTAATTAGAATCTGGGGTATATGGGGATCTTATTATAAGCCATATTCTATCTACTTAACGGGGACTATATAGGCTCAAGACTTGTTGGCTAGAAGGCTTGACCCTGACTAAGCCCTGACCCAGAAGCCTTAACTGGCTTAAAGGTGAGGGTTTAGATGGCTTTAGGGTTGGAAGCTGAGGGTTTAGGGTTTGCGTACGACTATCCAAACAGCAGTCTGGGTTGTGTTTGGTGGGGATACCTACATCAATTTTCTCTATGCTGATTTCATAAGAAGCTTAGCTGCTATTTTTCAAAAGGGTCTGATGGGCAACCAAGCAATAGATTGCAGGAGTCCTCCCATGCTGAGCCCTGTAGACCCCTAAATAATCCCAGTTTCCATTCCATTTTCCATTTTCTTGTCCCTTCGATGCCCCATTATTGGGGTTGTCCTAATACCTAAACCCTCAAACCTAGAACCTAAACCCCAAACCCTAAACCCCAAACCCTAAACCCCAAACCCTAAACCCTAAACCGTATTATCCTTGTAATTCCGACCTGCAGCAGATTAGTTGAGCTAGGGCGTTTTCGGGCAAGGATTCTAGTCCCCCTTAAGTAGATAGAATATAGCTTTGGGTGTACTCCAATAAGATCTCCCCTATACACCATATTCTATGTACTTAAAGGGGACTCTAAGCCCTAAACCCTAAACCCTACTAAATAGTAGTTTCTATTTTTCCATTATCCCTGTATAAGCCCAATAATATACCCTACATTCTATGTACTTAAGGGGGACCATAAGGTTTCAGGCTTTTGGGCTTCAAAACCCTGAGCCCTAAACCCGTTAGGTTATTTCACTTCGGGGCTTCTTCTCCACCCTCGGGTTTAGGGTTTAGGGCTTAGAGTTTAAGTCTTAGTGTTTGGGTTCAGGGCTTAGGACTTAGGGCTTAGGGTTTAGGGGGTTCAGGGTTTAGCATTGAATTTCTATGGTTAGAACGTACTTTGTTCAGCACTGCTCCGCGATCTGCAGCGGCTCTTGTCACACTGAAGCTGTACACCGGGTACAGCACGGCCCGGTAACGGCCGGACACCCACGGCAACGTCTGGAGTTTTGAGGAACCACGACTGCACAACCTGCATGGTTGCTGGTGCTGTCCGAAGGCAATGGCGGACTCTGGGTCATCACCCATGCTCTGTCAAACAGCAAGCTGCGGAACATCGCACCTTGTGTCGGATTATTTTCGAGCTTACCTATTATTGTTATTCCTATCATTATTACTATTACTAGTCGTTGTGTGAATAGTAAGATTATTATTGCTGTCATTATTCTCACTAGGTGGTTCCAGGAGCACGGACCGCGCTTTAGGCACATGCGCTGGTATCCCCGGGCCCGGAACGTCGCCACTGTTTAAGCCAGCCACATCCTTGTCCAAGTAGGACATGCTGTCAACATGGATGCTATATCGATTTCACTTGTGAGGTCCTCCTTGGATGACCTTTCCATTTCATTTTCCATGCTCTTTTCCATTTGATTCACAGTTATTGGGCCTTGTTTCCCAATATTAACCCTATGTCTAGTAGTTTTCATTTCAGTTTCCATGTTCTTGTCCACTTGTTTTCCATTGTTGGGGTGCAAAGTGTAGGGTTTCCTGACTTCAGGTAATAGCGTGTGACTTTGGTCTTGGACTAAATAACTTAGGGCATAACCCTACACCCTCAACTCTAAACTCTAAACCCCCTAAACCCAAAACTAGTTAGCAGAAGTTTTCGGCCACAGCTCGCTGTAAGGGGCCTTTGCAAAATGCAATTGCAGCAGAGTGGCATATAAAGTCCCCCTTAAGTAGATTAGTTAGGGTTTAGGGTTTAGGGATACTAGGGTTATGGTGGGATAATGGAAAAGAAAATGGAAACTACTATTTAGGGTTTAGGCAGTGGCAAGCGTATGATACTTTGGTACAGTGTCAATTGTGTGGTAACCAGCTACATGATGAACCTGTGCCCCTAATCCTAAACCCTGAAGTCCCTAGACGCTTCAACCACCAATCTTGACCGCCTCTACATCGTCAACTTTGCTCACTATATGTGGTGGCATAGGGGTAGAAACGAGTAGCTTCACAAGCCTGGAGTTATTGTAAGCAGATGGTTGAGGGAGCTTTAGGACTAAGGATTAGCCCTAAATTCTGTTGTACACGGTCTTCAAAATTTGGGGTTCCTTTTCTGTCCGCCACTGCAACAGTGATTCTAAGGTTTTTTGGGCCCGTAGGCTTTAGCGTTGGATCATGGTCGCTTAGGCCTTGAAGCCTCCATCCCGATAACCCTCCAACGTCACAAAAGTCCCAATCCTAAATCTCCCGCGCCTTACGTTCCCAACGCTTGATCCTTACATGTCGGGTTCTGAAAAATCATGATCCCTTGTTGGGGTACCTCATTCCATGGACAGGATCATACTGTTGGCCGGCCAAGCAACCGTACTTTTGACCACCCTACATCCCATCAATCTCTATATATAGATAATATATGTATACATATATACATCCCAACATCTATATACCCCCGTATATCGTCTAAATACCCCCTGTGCCTTTCCCTAACCTTTCCTATTAGGACCCTATTAAGCTATTAAGGGCAAATTAAGGCACCCTTAAGGTCTAATAGCCCATAGTGGTAAGGACCTTGCGGCCTGGCGTGCGAGTCGGTGGTCTCCTCCGGTAGATGCCGAGGTGAGTTGCAGAAAGCAGGGTCTGGAGATCTTCTGAGGGTGGAGGGGTCTATAGTCCCCCTTAAGTAGATAGAATATAGGGTATATTATTGGGGTTATATAGGGACAATGGAAAAGAACATGGAAACTGCTATTTAGGGTTTTGGGTTCAGGGATATAGTCCCCGTTAAGTAGATAGAATATTGGGTATATGGGGATCGTATTATAATTCACCCAAAGCCATATTCTATCTACTCAAGGGGGACTACAGGGTTTAGCTTAGGGTAACAAACAGGGTCTTGCGTTAGAAGGGTAGAAGGGTTTAGGGTTTCGGGATCTACGGGTGTAGCGTTGAGGGTTCTAGGGGTTTAGGGTTTAGGGTTCCAAGAGTGTAGGGATTCAGGGTGTAGGGTTTTAGGGCACACGGGTTTAGTGCGTAGCCTTTTGGAGACTGTAGACTCAAGGCCCCATTTCGAAGAATTTCAAGTTGTAATGATGCTTACAGTTGATTGAAAATAGGGCATTGAGGAACAGGATTTTAAGAGTAGCCATTATTTTTTAAGGGCTGTTTAGGGTTTAGGGTGTAGGGTTATATCCATTCTAAATAGTACCTCAGTACTACTAACATTGTAAACAAGCGTATAAACGCATAATGTTCTTAACAACTAATAAAAGTCTCGACTTGCAAATCAAACAAAAATCCTAAAAAAGATAACATAGCATTTCAACGACCCTAAACCCTAAGCCCGTACTTCTAAAATGTAAACCGCACTAGGCATCTGGAGTTTAAGGCCGCTCCCCGCTGCCAAGCCGTAAGCCCACAAACCCTAATCTGCGCGCCTGAAACCTGGCACCCAGACCCCCAGGAGGATCTAGAACGTAGAACCCTTTGTTTCCTACACTTTACTACTCTAGGCTAATTTTCAAGAACCCTTATTGTGGATCTACTTCCTAGATCTTCCTAGGGGTTTGGGGACCCTAAGTCCGAAACCCTAAACCCTAAAACCTAAATCCTAAACCCAAAATCCTAAACCTAAAATCCTAAACCCAAAGCCATAAACCC
>CAJNIZ010007191.1:32770-64909 GCA_905231905.1 Symbiodinium pilosum
AGGGTTTAGGGTTTAGGAAATAGGTTGAAGCATGCAGGGTTGAGGATGTAGGGTTAAATCACGGTGTAGTTGCTTGGTTATTTCAAGTAAAAGGATTGAGGAGAGGTGTATTTCAGAACCATGGCTGCTTTGGGCATTCTGCATCTTTAATCGTTGTACAAACGCCCCTTACAAACGCCCGTTAAACCATGGGGAATATGAGCTATAGTACCCCCATTGATAACCCCTATAATACTCCCTTTTAAAATCCCCTATATAACCCTCTTTAAGGAGTTTAGACCCCTAAACCCTACTCCCTAAACCCTAAACCCTATATATTCCCCTATATAACCCCCATTAAGGAGTTTAGACCATAGCGCATATGATGGTCAGGAGGCTTTTGCGCAGAGGTTCTCTGGATCCGCAAGGAGGGAACTCCGATTTCGCGACATCTGATGGAGGTCCTACCTGCCAACCCTAAGGATCCAAGGACTCAAATAATAGGGCTTCAGGGTCCACATACCATTAATAGTATAGTATTTGCGCCCTAAAACCATATTATTTGGGTCCTCGGACCCTTAGGGAATTTGTTTACCTACAGTTCAAGGGTCATACCTAACATGCCTTTCTCGGTGTTTAACTTCTTTGGTGGGAGCCTCATTGTGCATTGAGATTTGAGAGATCCAGACTTCACCGAACCCCCAACATGATGGGTTCCCAAATTGAATACCAGAAGCAAGACATGATGCGTTCAATTCAAAAAACCGAGACCCATGCCCAAAAGCCGCGAAGCCCTGAACCCTAATTTGAGCTTTGGCACAAGGTCCTAAGCCGCGGTTGGCGGACGGGCAGGCCGGAATGTCAGGGATGTCAAGGGATGTCAAGGGTTTGGGGCTGAATGGGTTTTTGGATTTCAGTTTAGGGCTTACCTGAACTCTCCGTTGCAGTTCCTTAGATTTCTACATCGTCACCAGGGATTTCCTTGAATTTCCAGGACATTGCCTCTAGCCGTTATGTTTTCTCAATATTGTACATCCTAGAACGCTTCTCCAATACTGTATTTGTTTTAGCAGTATACCCTTCAAAAGGCTCCTATATGTGACGCTTCTAGGGGCAGCAGTAGCCCAACCCTAAACCCTAAAGGCTATGTTGGATGATTTGTTTTCAAGCTTAGAGCACTCGTGCCTTTGGAATGAAAGTAGAAGCCGAACCTGTAACCCTAAGCCCTGATTTCTAAACCCTAAAAATTAAATCAAACAAGCTCGCACTGTATAACTGGGGTCTTAGGGGTCGTATTATTTGACCTCAAAGCCTAAACCCTAAACCCCTAAGCCTTAAACCCCTAATCTTCAACCCTGAACCCTGTAAGTACCAGCATCCTCGATCTCCACACACCGCATCTGCCCACATCATCAACTCTGCATCAGCTATATTCTAAACTTTTTGAAGGGGGATTATGTAGGGGATTTTAAAGGAAGATACTATAGGGCTTATTAAGGGGGATACTAGGAGTTTAGACTCTAGCTCTACATGAGCTACTGTCATTTTGACGTTGACTCAGGAACTCGTTAGGGTATGGTTTAGGGTTTAGGGTTCAGGGTTTAGGGATTTGGAGTTTGCGGTTTCGAGTTATCAAGGGGACCTTCAGGATAGACCTGGAGTTCCTTTTTAGTTTGTATAGTCTGACTATATTCCCCAAAAAGAAATCGGAAGTATTGGCTGTAGTTCATGTACTCTAACTTCACCCCGCGTGCCCAAAGCTGAACATTGAAAACCCTAAACCCTGTAGTCCCCCTTAAGTAGATAGAATATTGGGTATATGGTGATCTTATTGTAGTGTACCCAAAGCCATATTCTATCTACTTAAGGGGGACTATAAATCACAAACCTACCACAGGAGTTTTCTCTTCTGTCCAGGTTTCAGAGCTTTCGCCTGTGGAACGCGGTTTAGGGTTTAGGGTTTAGGGATTTGGAAAAGGAATTTGTAACACCTTCGGTTCTGATTGGTTAAGGTCCACATCTGACTACTTGTGTTTTTTCTCATAGCTACCACGTCCTTGAATAGAAGTTGGGTTCGAGACACTCCCAGTTCAGGGTTGCTTGTTTAAGAGTGACACGTCTAAGAAGAGGATTTGATCACAAGAACGTGCGCAATCAGGACCCCATTGCAGTCATAGGATCGCAGTAGGGTCCTGATTTTGCGGGTTGGTGGTGGCCAAAATCGCACTGCAACATCACTCACCCTGAAAAACAAGATACATAACCACAGCTCTGGAGCTCGGCCCATAAGTACCCTAAACCTTAAACCCTACACCCTAGGGTTTAGGGTTTAGGGTTTAGGGGTTTAGGGTTTAGGGTTTAGGGTTCAGGGGTTTAGGGTTTAGGGTTTAGGGTTTAGGGACCTTTAGCCCCAAACCCTTAACCATGACAGGAGTGGAGATATGCTTGATGATGGTCAGGGCCTCAGCTGCAGCTGCGTCAGATGTTTCAATAGGAAGAAGGGTTTAGGGTTTAGGGTTTAGGGTGGAAGCTGAAGCAAGCAGAATACTTACTGGGGGTTAGTAGTAGGGGGTAAAGGAATATATCAGATAGGGATTATATAATTACACAGGGGTTATGTTCCATTATCCCCTACTGAGAGCGAGTCAGAATAGGGTTTGGAGTTTTCTGTACCATAGCTAGGTCGTAACTATTTGATACGAGGGTTATGTTGATCAAGATCAACTTCCCCGGAGAATAGCCCCCCCCACCCCCGAACAATAAATGCTCCCGATATAGTACGTACGTTTACATACTCTGGGCGGAGCATTCATAATCAGTGGGGTGGAGAGCTTTGTTGTTAGTGGGAGGGGATTCAGGCATGAACCCTATGAATAAGCCGGCCCGCTGTTTGAGACATTGACCCGGTGGGCACTTACAGGAGATTTGCTCTTAGGCTGAACTCACAGGGGGCGCTAACGCTTATGGGGTTTCCGGGTTTAGGGTTTAGGAACCAGGATTAGGGTATAGGGTTTAGAGTAGGTGTGAAACTAATTCTTGATTGTTGCTACCTTTAAGTCCTATATAGCCCTTGTAAAACCATGAAATTTCCGATTGTGGCACAGAAGCCAAGCACCTAAATCCCTAAGCCCTGTACCCTGAGCCCTTAAACCCTGAACCCTGTACCCTAAACACTTACGCCCTGCACCCTAATCTCTACACCCTAAACCCCATGATGTAAACCCCATGATGACAACGCGTCCGAATAAATCATAAGGAGTGACTAAACCATAAACCCCTAAACCCTAAACCCTAACCCACAAACCCAAAACCCCATAACCCTACACCCTACACCACCAATAGAGGTAAAACCTCGCAGCATTCCGCTCCCTAAACCCTAAACCCAACTCAAAACAGATACCTAGATTCGTCACAGGCCCTGCAGATGACCTGGAGGCAGCACAATGCGTTGGGAGCACAGGGTTGTGTTTGGAGGATTTTGAGTTGTGTGTCGTCACCTCTCGATCCTCAAAGCTCTTTTCTTGCGCTTAGAGTGTATGGCCCTGCACAGTCATATAATACTAATAATAGTAATAATAGTAATTGATAGTAATAATAATTGCAATGATTGTAATAATAATGGTAATAGTAATAATAATAGTACCTCCAGTGTTCAACTTGCACTGGCTTTCAGCATCTCTCAGCCCTTTGACACTCCCTTTTGGCCCTCTCTTTTTATCTATCTACCTATCTATCTATCTGGCTATCTATCTCTTTATATATATATATATGGATCTCGCTCTTTCTCTGTCTCTCTCTCTCTCTCTTTCTCTCTCTTGTTCGCTCCGGGCGCTTTCTATTTTCATTCAGCTAAGCGGCAGAACATAGCGAGGCCTTGAAGAGTGATCAGGAGTGCTTTGAGTGTTGTGCTAAAAAAGGAACAGCAGCACGTGCCAGAATGATGCCAAGCACATGTGTGGTTTCCAGGTCTAAGCCCGGAAGCAGTTCAATGAGAATGCTGACCCAAACCTCTTCTAGCACCCGCATCTTGAAGAACTGCCCCTAAACCCTGAACCCTGAACAAACCCAAGCCCTGGCTTCCCAAGCTACCTGGCGCCTAGTATGGAATCAGGAATGGATGGATCCTTATGGTAGTCCCGACTATCCTCCCTTATGCGTCCTACAACCTGTTCCTTCATTCCCTACTAAGCATCAGGGAGTATAGTCCCCCTTAAGTAGATAGAATATGGGGTATATGGGGATCTTATTATGATGTACTCAATGCCATATTCTATCTACTTAAGGGGGACTATACACCCACTTCTTGGCAACAGGGAGTTTCGTCGAGCTCAGCACACTGCATGCTTGCAGGCACGGGATGGGAGAGCACAAATTCGGAGTCTGGGAATTTTGACCTCCAACCTTGAGGGTGGTTAGCAGGACATAAGGGAATACAATCCCTACAGAACCCCTAGAGCCCTAGGCTCGGAAGTGTAGGGTTCAGGGCCTAGGGTTTAGGGTTCAAGGCTTAGAGTTTAGGGTTCAAGGCTTAGAGTGGGTTCAGGGCTTGGGGTTTGGGGTTCAAGGCTCTGAGTTTAGGCTTCAAGGCTTAGAGTTGGTTCAGAGCTTAGGGTTTAGGGTTCAAGGCTTGGAGTTTAGGGTGCAAGGCTTAGAGTTTAGTGTTCAGGATTTAAAGTTGAAAGGTATATATAGGTTTCTTAATGATGTGGGACCCAATGGGCGGCTGGGTATATGACCATTGTGTGAGAACACTGCTTAAGAAATGAATGCTTTGATTTGAGATGCTGAGCCCTAAACCGTAAACCCGAAACTCTATAAACCATCCTAAACCCCACCCTAAACCTTCACCCCAAAACCCAAAACCCTACGCCTTCAACCCAAAACCCTACGCCTTCAACTCAAAACCCTAAATCCCAAACAACAAACAGTCCGACACCTGTCACTTTAGGTTATTAGACCCTTACATTCCCTATTAGGTTCCTATTAAGGGTAGATTAAGGTGCCCTTAAGGTCCAACCTTAAACCCTAAACCCTAAACCCTGAACCCTAAACCCTAAGCCCTAAACCCTAAGCCCTAAACCCCAAGCCATAGTGGTGTCTTGCCGTCTTCAGATGCCTTGGCGGCACCTGCCTCCAGCCTTGGACCTTGGCAAGTGGTGCCTTGGCTCTGGTTCCAATGAAAGGGTCACTTTGGAGGGTTTAGGGGTTTAGGGGGTTTAGGGGATTAGGATTTAGGGTTTAGGGTTTGGGGATCCCTGTAATGAGGACCATAGTTAGGTACCCCAGCGGTACCCTTTTTCCCTTTTTATTCTGGCGTCTCCGTATTAAAGCTGAACATTAGGAAAAAGGGTACCCTTATTATTCTGGGGTCCCTTTGGAGCGCTTAGGGGTTTAGGGGATTCGGGGGTTTAGGGGATTAGGAGTCCAGGGGATTAGGGGTTTAGGGTTTCGGGTTTTGGGGTGTAGGTTTAGGTTGTAGGGTTGAGGGTTTAGGTTTGTGGGAATAGTGGTACATATACATATGTATATAGAAATATTTGTATTTAAACATGTGTAGGGTTAAAGGTCCACGTGCCCAGTAGTTTGGTGCTTTGAGCTTGGGTAGTAGTTGTTTATCATACAGCTTTGGGGTAATTATGATTATTAAGTGCTTGGACCCCTAGGGTTTGCATAGCTGGTAGGCTTAAGATTTCGGGTTTAGGGTGGGGGTCCAGGGTCTAGAGTCAGAGGTTGAGGTAGGGTTTAGGGTTGAAGGTGTAATGTTCAGGGAGGTGTTGGCCTACGTGTCATGCACTATTGGAATTCATATATATATATATATTTCTTGGCAAGGGGATGCAGAGTCAACAAAACACCTACCAAGAATATTGTTCTTAGCATGCATGCTAGGTTGTCAAAATCATGGTGCCTTTGTCTGAGACTCCGCATTTCTAATTCGGCACCAACAAATGTTTTGGACCCCAAAATTTTGTGGGCCCCAAAGTTGACCATAATTTTGACAACTTTCCACGTCACCATGTTCGAAGGCTTCCAAAAAGAAGTATGGACTGTTGGGCATTCCGAGCATTTTGCATGGGGACGGGTACGTACGGACCATTTTTTTAAAAAACTTATCTTTGGTTCAAGTAATTCATTACCATTTAGGGTTTAGGGTTCAGTGTTGCGAGCAGTGGATAAGCAGATGGATCAGCAAATGGACAGCAAAGTGGAAAATAGAATGGACCTGGGTCTTATACAGGGGCCCAGGTGGATATACTAATGCTGGTGCGTTGTTGTAGGAATTCAGGAAAAAGTTGATATTAGTTGCAGTCAGCTGGATCTTCCACTAGGGTTTAAGGGGGTAAGGCTTCAAAAGTCCGGGGCTGATAGTAGAGATCATTCGGTTTAGGGTTTAGGGTTTAGTATATATTGGGTACCCCTGGTTGTTCGGAAATGTTCAGCTAGACCCTACACCTAGACCATCAGCCTCAAACGCGCAACGCAAGTCCAGCCAACCAGACTTTTCCAGTTAGGTGCTCGACTTGGAGGCCCATCAGGAAGTATAACTTCTTTTGGATAAGGTTTGGGGCTTACGAATCGCAGTATGTGATGCTAACCCACTCTGTTGTAGTCGGGTTGTAGCCTCCAAAACTATATTGGAAATAGCTACCCATACACCACCCTCAGGTGCTGCACACTGCCCGTGGTGCTGGTGAGTGCGCGGTCACCCGCCACGCTCTTGGCCGTGAAAGGGCTTGGTGTCTAAAGTAGGACACGCAGCGTACGTAAGTTGTTGCACCTGGCAGTTTTCAAAGCTAACCCTACAGAATCCCCAAATAGGACCTCCAAGAATTCCGTTGCAATCTCTATATACCCTTGTAAGGGTCCCCTATTTCAGCAACTCCCACCCCTCCTAAATGCGTGAAGAGGGAAGTTGAGTCAGTATTGCATAGTCGTTTGCCACACCTACATGATGGGGCATAGAAGAATACATTTCCGACACCTCTTTTGGGAACATGACCTAGACCAGTTGTGGGTCGCTTGTAAGAGCCAATGCCCTTGGTGGTTGGCTCAGCTAGCTCTTTTGGATGTAGGGACCTGGAAGCCCTGACCTGGACCACCCAAATGCCCCAGAGAACGGCCTTCAGCCCCAAAATGCGAGACAACTGCATTAATAATTACTACAGGCTTGTATTACCCTTAATACAGCCTTCAGCCCCAAAATGCGAGGTAAGTACATTCATACAGACTTCTACTACCCTGAGTCCCAAATCCTGCGGCGAAGGCCTCGCAAGGCTTGCGGAGAGCGGGGCGCCCGCGATCTGGCTCGCAAAGCTCGCGCCGGACTGGCCTCTCGTACTCATCTTGGGGTTGGTCAGGGTTTAGGGGTTAGGGTTGTTTTGGGTTTAGGGTTTGATGGCTACCTTAACTCCAAAAAATAGCAGAATAATAGCCCCAAACCCTTGAACATAGCCACAAGGCCTTTATACGTCTGGGGTTCATGGCTACCAAGAACCTTCGAACAAAGGTAAATGTTAGGTACAACGTGCAAAGCCCGTTTTATTGTAGGTATAGGTTACTGTAGAAGGGGCTATAAGCAACATGAATACGTGCATAGCTCGTTGCTCATCTTATCTAAGGTTACCCTAGAACAGGCCCTTTTGTACCGTTTATCGGGATCATAGGGGCAGTTAAGAGGCGCACACACGCATACATGTATATCATGTGGGCGTCTCCCTTTTGAAGGTGCGCCCCACGTGCCCTGCAAGGAACCTATGGGAAATCATGAGAGCTCTGGCTACAGAAGCCCGAAGTCAAAAGGCCTCAGACCTTCAAACCCTAGTCCCGAAAACCCAGTATTGGTCAGAAAGCTTGTTTCAATTGTCTTATGGCGGCCAGCAGTAGCTAGATGGGATGTATAAGTAGCTCCTGGAACCCCAAATGGGGGCCATATACATATATCTGTATATAGCTCTATATATGGACAATCCTGCGCCTATATCAGCGCGTTGGGGTAGTTTCAAGCCCCTAAGCTGCTGAACCCGAAGCCCTAAATGCCCTGCATCCCTAATCCTAGAACCTGAATCCCAAGCCACATACCCTAAGCATCCCTAAGCCCTAACTCCAAAACTCGGTGCCCGCCCTGGGTTATTCTTAAGGGGTTTGAATTATATAGATGAGCAAAGTATGAGGTTTATGTATCTCGAATTTCTGGTGACTTAAAAGAAGCTCGAAACAGCAATCCAGTACTCTCGAGCGAGAGGACGCCCCCGCTGAAGATGATACGGCCGGGCCGCCAACCTTACATGCCTGCAACCTCAGTCCCGGGGTGATCTGAATACCCCAGAGTTTAGGGTTTAGGGTTTAGGATTTAGGGTTTAGGGTTTAGGGTTAACCCTGAACCCTAAGCCCTAAGCCCTAAACCCTAAGCCCTAAGCCCTAAACCCTAAGCCCTAAACCCTAAAAATCCTAAATTCCGTGGGCCTTAGGGATTTTGCAGGATGTAGGGTTCAACTGAAAAGAAACTGGAAAATGGAATGGAAGCTATTCGATGTAAGGGTTACGTTCTATGGGGATACGGGGCGAAAGGGTGGAGAATCAACAGGAAAAGAACATGGAAAAATAAGTTGGCATAGGGGTTTATAGGGATTCTCGTTATTTGTCTGCCTTTCTTTTTACGGTTTTGATAAGTTTGCAAAGGCGTCCTTAGGAATGCCTGCTCATACATATATATATATATTTCGTGTCCAACTTGGGGGACCATAATCAAAGTCCTACCATATCTGCGTGCTTCTTAGAAAGCTCTTGGGACTCTGGGGGTATGGCGGGACCACATAGGAATGGTACGGGTGCTCCTCAGGATGACGTAGGAGAATGTTGAAGAATCCTAAGGGTCCAGGACCCAAATAGTAGGATTTCAGGGCCCAAATACCATTGATGATATGGTATTTGGGCCCTAAAGCCCTACTAGTTGGGTCCCATATACCCCTATATAGCCCCTAATATCCCTAGATAGTCCCCCTAGAACCCCTGTAAAGGGACCCTTACGAGAACTCCCACCTGAGTGTTGGGTCATTTGTGAGTTAGGAGTTGGTCACAGGGTGAGTGGAGTATTTAGGGTTCACGGTTTAGGGTCTATGGCTTTAATGTAGAATCGTACTTGGGGTTTTCGTGATTATGTGGTCAGGCTCATGGGCACAGTTGCCACTGGGCCTCTGCTGAGCCTACTAGGCCGCGGCCGCTGCGCTCCTCGCGCCGGCTGGCGGAGTGTACGTGGCGGCAGCGCAATATCTCACGCGCAAGTTCCCGCGTGGTGATGGAGTGTCGAAGCTGCCATCTGGTGGCACGTGCGCACAGACACGGAGCTGCGGCAGACTGCGCTGCTGCTTGCGAGCGGCGACGAGCGCGGCTGGCTACAGTTTGCACATACTTTCGAAGGATGCTTTCTCCGGCTTTCTGAGTTTGGTATGCTGAAAGCAAGGGCATGCGCGTAATACATGGCTGATCTGTTGTCGTCCTTGGGATTATCCCCCTGTAATCCATCTCCCAGCTTCGTATCAAGCGCCTGGTAGTCTAAACTCTAGACCCCCCCCCGCAACCATAAACCCTGGGCCCTTACCAAATCGAGCCAGTGTTGAAGAGGCTGTTTAGAATGCAGGTGAGTCGTGGCTTTCAGTCTGACTCCTGTTCATCACTTCCTCTGCATTCTAGTAATAGCCACCACCCCATGCTCTGACGATGAATGCTTCCCGCATTTTACAGCGGTACCGTATTTGTACTATGCCGGGTTGGGGGTGTTTAGGCTTTGAGACTGTAAAACATTCAGGACACGCATGGATCAGCTTTTGTCATTCAAAGTATAGAGGATCTTGGGGCCTTAGATTACACCCTAAACCCTAAACCCCAACAATTTCGGGGGTCTAGGGTCCAGGGGTTTAGGTTTCGGGGTTTCAGCGTGTGGGGTTTAGGGTTCACAGATTCTCAAAACTATCTCACCTGGCCCTGGCGAATGGCTGCAGCAATGGATGTCATGTGGCAGTTTCTCACGATTCTGAATGATTGTTTTTGGAGCTTACAGCAAAATTCTTGCTCTGTTAAGGTAACAGAATGGGAGCTTACTTTGGACAGAAATATTCATGTGTCGTCAGGCTACCATGAAGCTGGAAACCTGCATGTGACTGCTCAGGTCTCTTCGTCATGCTGTGGCACCGGCGTAGTTGGAGTCCGGGACTCAAACGTGTTTAGGGTGCGTGCACTTGTCACCTTTTACCACGGCCGTTGTTTCCTTGGGTGGGCTTGTTTTGGGGGTTGAATCTGGCGTCACTTGGATCAGCCCTAAACCCCAGACCCAAAAACGGTTTTTGTTGGGAGCTAAGCAATCGCAGGCATGTTGGGAGTGTGAACATGTTTCCCGCAAGATGTGTTCAATTGCTTTTTTTTATTAAATGTAACGGCCTTTGCTGTGAGGACTTTACCAACTGTCTGATGTTTGAGTGTCGTTGCGAATTATGCACCCTAAGAGCCCCATTGGGTTCTGGGTTCCCATATATATCATACCAACAGGAAAAAGGGTACCCTTATTCTCCTTGGGACTTAGCCTGGACCTTAGACCCTTAACCCGTTGGGATTCCCTTATATTCCTATTATAGGTAATTAAGGGTTAACCCTTAGTAGGGGTCCTAAGTCCCACGTAGTATGGTAATATGGTTACTGGGCTACCGAGGTGCCGTCTGGCATCTAGAGGTTTTGGACAGGCCTGGGGTTGACATAGAGGTGGGGCCTGAGATTATCGTCGCCCTTAAGTAGATTGAGTATTGGGCTTTATAGGGGTTATATTGGGATAATGGAAAAGAAAATGGAAACTGCAATATTTAGGGTTTAGGGTTTAGGGGTATAGTCGCCCTTAAGTAGATAGAATACTGGGCTTTATAGGGGTTATATAGGGATAATGGAAAAGAAAATGGAAACTACTAATTAGGGTTTAGGGTTTAGGGTTTAGGGGTATAGTCGCGCTTAAGTAGATAGAATATGGGATAATGGAAAAGAAAATGGAAACTACTACATTATAGTAGGGTATATATTCGGGGTTATAGGCCCCTTAAGTAGATAGAATATGGGGTATATGGGGATCCTATTATAATATACCCAAAGCCATGTTCTATCTACTTAAACGGGACTATAACTTTATGGAACACTGAGGTTGCCACCCTTTCCCTTCAGAATCGGGCTTACATAAACCCAAGCCCAGAGAACCCTCTGAATCCAGCTGAAGTTGTGCTTTCTGAGATAGGCGTAGCATATACCATTCCAATACGGAGGGTTTCCCAAAATTAGGGGTACTTCCTTGGGTATCCCTATAATAAGGATTATAGTACGTATATTGGGGTCTATATTCGGGTACCCTAGTTTTGGGAAACTACCGTATGTTGCTAAAGGAGCTCTTAGGCTAAAGATATTAGGGGCAAACCGTTGCCATTATCGACCAGCTGTGTCTTCGACTTGTTCCACCCACAAGCAGCGCTGCTTGCAGATGTACATCCTTGCATGCCGGCCCCTGTTCATAAAACCCCCAGCTAAGGGGCCATGAAAAGGACGCAGCTGTGCCGGTCCTTGGCGCATCCTATGGTCATGAGTTTAGCACCCTCCAACCCCCGCAGCACTTCACTCATAGGCTCTCGCTTGGTCGACATCTAGGTACCCTTCTTCCCGTTTTACTTGAGGACCCTAAACAGTTTCCTGGCGGAACCTAGACATTGCATCATCAACCCATGGGTTAGGTCGGCATCACCGTGAACGGTGACGACGCTGGTGTGCTTGGCGAGGACATTATGTTGGGCTTTACCAGAAGAATCCCTATACAATCCCTATCGGGGACCCTAAATGCTAGAACGCCCTTTGGGTCCCTTGGAGCTTCCCATTTTGAGAAACCTCCTTGTGTCGGAATTCCAAAAAAACATGCTATGGCGCGACTTCTTTCTGGACTAAGCCCTAAACCCTAAACCAGGGGGCCTGAAAGGTTTGGGGTTTTGGGGGCTAACGCTTGGGATCTTACTGCTGGGGTGCAAGATTGTTAGGGCTGAGCTTCAAGCCCCATGGGGCTGTAGGGTTTCGGGGTTTAGGCTTCTGATTGAGCGTTAATGGCCTAGGGTTCAGGGCCATCCTGCATTAGAAAAAACATCTGGGAAATGATTGGTGCATGAACCGCACCCACACTCAAATGAGCTGTCGTCTGAAACTCCTAGTATCCCGTTAATAGCCCTTATAATGCTCCCCTGCATCATCCCCTGTACAACCTCCTGTCAATGAGTTTAGACTACAGCTCAAATGGAAAACCATAATCTGTTGGAGGTTGTCTTTGACCGAAACCCAGACAGGAATAACATCATCGTTTAGGGTAATGTAGACCTATGATTAATAACCCCCTCCTTTTAAAGGCGTTAACCCACATCAAGGGGAGGGGGTTTATTTATCAGGGGTCTACATTACACTAAACCCTAAATCCCCCAAAGCCCTAAACCCCCAAACCTGGTGTCCCAAAACCCTCGTGAACCAGATCACTTGTGGAAGCAGGCATCCACCGGTGTATTCGATCACTTGGACGACCCTAGCAAGCTGGTCGCCGAGAATGGGGAGAGGATTTTAGGGCTAGGGTTTATCCCGCTTGAATGAACATATTCCATTTGTTGGACGCCGCCACTGTTGTCTTGCCGTGCTTCAGTTCTTACTTCCAAAATGGGCAAAGTGGTTTGGCCGCGCAGCTGCCAAGAAGTCGAAAAAGTTGCCGTGGAGCAAGGTTTTGTGCTACCTGCTACCTGCTGCACGCAGACCCCAGGTCTGCCTGGCCTTCGAAGAAGATGGAGGTCTTGCAGTCTTGGATCCAGAAGCGGCTTGATGACATGGGGTCAGGGTAATCCACGAAAAGAGTTAACCCTAAACCTTACTGTCCCAAAAAGAAATCAGGCGTGCATCTTTGTTAGTAATGGGGCTTGTGCCTACAGACGGCAGATCAATTTGGATGGTCACTCTGCCTAAGCCCTAAATTCGGAATGCCAAGCTCGAAGCTCTGAAGCCAACACCCTCACAGAGCCCGAGCCCTGAACCCTTAATCTTCAAACCCGAGCCGTAAAATCTTCGCCCTAAGTCTCCCTAAACCACTAAACCCCTAAACCTGTAGATTAGGCCGCCCACCAACGGTGGTGGGGCGGCCCTGGACCTGCCTCAGCACAGCCACGGGCACGGTAGCACCCACGATAGGCCTCCCCCTCCCAGCACCCTCCCACAACCCAGGGCGGGCCCCACAAGGCCCCAAAGCTCGGGCCATGAGCCTCCTCTCCTTCCGGTTGCAAGCGCGCAGCGTTTCAGAGGCCTCCACACGCCTTACAGGCTTCCAGTGGTTCAGGGGCATTTCGCATTTCAGGGCCTTCAAGTGCCTTTCAAAGAACAGTCCAACCGGGCCTCCTAAAAAGTCCCCAGAGCTTCTCAAGAGCACTTCAGAGGCCCCTCTCTCACAAAACCTCCTTCCACCTCTCTTGACAGAGTCAGACTCCAGGACAAACCCTCTGCAGTCTCCCCAAAGCTTTTCCTCAAGCCTTTCGAGAACCAGAAGCATGGCTATAGAAATTTGTGGTGTTGTTGACCAAGATGGACCTAGCTGAGTTTAGGCCTAAACCCTAATAGGAATAGATTTGGGTGGTTTGGCCGCCTGGGACCGCGTGGGGTGGGTGAATGTGTTAGATGGCCTTCCACAGTCCGGCCAAAGCAGCATGTTGCATGGCACGACACGCTCGAAGCGACTCTATGGCATGACTATCTCTGCTTCAACGCTATATCACGGCCAACCCTAAACCCTAAACCCCTAAACCCTAAACCCCTAAACCCTAAACCCCTAAACACTAAACCCTAAACCCTAAACCCCTAAACACTAAACCCTATACCCTTAAACCCTATAGAGTCCTATAGAGCTTGGGTAGGAATTCATCCTTCATCTTCCCCAGCTAGTCTTCAACCTCTGGGCATTTTCAGCTCCTGGCCCCTCCATTTTTTTAAGCTTATATCCCCAAACCCCAAACTCCTCAACGCGCAACCCTGTATAAGGCTTTTCATTTTGGGGTCGAGGGTCTTTGGTTTAGGGGTCTTGAGGTCATAAGTCTTGCCTTTTGGGGAGTAGGCGTCTAGGTCACTGAGCATAAGGGCTCAGAATGCTTTTGACGGCCTTTTAGATCCTTCTCACTGGATTAGGAAGCAGCCGTCACATATATGGCACTAAGTCCAAACTTGCATTATCGAACCCCAAGTCCCAGACACTCCAGACCCTAAACCCTGTACCCCAAACCCTGAACCCTCAACCCTCAACCCTAAACCGTTTCGGTTTTGGAATTTAGGCTTCGATTCTTGAGCCCTGAGGCCTCAAACGCCAACCCTACAAGCACTCCTGCCTTACATTTTTGCCAGTTCAACAAATCCTAAGTACTTTAAAGCTGATATAGGGTTTAGGGTTGATACTAAAAATCCAGCATGACCCCAAGTACCTGATACCATGAAGCTTATGGTACTACAGTATAGTAAGGTCATGCCGATTTGTCACGCAGGATTTTTGAGTATCTGCAGAAGTCTGTGGCAGGATGGACTCATGGCACTGCCCAGAAGCTGCAAGCAATGCACCATAGGCGCCTGCCAGAATGCTCAGCTGGGTGATAGTGTTTCAGAAAAAGATGCAACACAATTTGAGAACAGGGCTTCGGGAAGTTCATATTCTATCGAGATTTCACTGGCTTGCTATTAGGAACTCAAATCAAGCTACCTAACAAGGAAGCCCTCTTCACTATACACCATATTACGGTAGCTTGATTTGAGTTCCGTAACAGCCATCCAGTAATGTAGTATGGCTCCCAAGTTACCTACTGCGCTTCCCAGACCCTGGGTCATTGCCCCAATCCAACCCTTCTTATTGAATGCGGCCCACGCAAACTCAGCGCCTCTAAACCCTAACTTTAACCCTAAACCCTAAACCCAACTTTTCAGGCTCCTAGTTTTAGAATCCCTCAGGTCCAAGATGGCCCTCCTTTTGAGAAAATAGAAAACGGGTTCAGGGTTAAGGGGTTTAGGGTTTAGGGGTTCAGGGTTTAGGGGTTTAGGGCTTAGGGTTTTTGAGAGAGTAAGCTTTAAGGTTTAAGGTAGAGGGCATAGGGGGTTAGGGTTTGGGGTTTGGGGTTTAGGGTTTAGGATGTGAGGGAGGGGGAAAACCCAAGTTGTAATCAGGTAATACCCTATAGTCCCCTTATAGCTACCTTCAAAGAATCACACGTGCTTCGTAATATTTCTACGAAATCCGGTGGACTTCTGGGTATATGTAACTGAGCCTCCTTTCCTTTTTGTGGGTTCGAACTCATTTATCCAGAGCCCTGCGTGCACTAGAAATGGAGCTTCCTAATTGCCCGCCGAACTGAAGCAAAGAGATTGCAGTCCTGAGCGTTAGTTTTCAAGGTTCAGGTACCCAAATAGATGAAGCTTAGTACCGAAAGTAATTATCCATACAGCAACATGTGGGCGCAAATCCCTTCTTGTTATGTACACTTTGTGAAAGGAGGCACGCTTAAAGACAGGTTCTCATTTTGTACTAACCGAAAAGAAAACCCCATGTAAGGATTCTCCCTGAACCTCAAGTCTTAAGTTCAATTGAGCAAGCTTCAGCACGTAAAGCCACGTCCAGAATCCCTGGCGTTATTGTTCAGGGCTTAAGGGTTTAGGGTGACAAGCGGAATGGATGAGGTCTGTAGTCGGAACCCCCCACGACACTTGCAACCGTTCTCGGGGGTCTGTATTTGTCACCAAGCATCTTGGAAAAGCTTATGGGCCGCTTCTACCCCTCGCCTGTTCTCTATACGTAAACATAGACTAATGTTGTTGTACGCGCTGGCAAGACTTGTCAAGTGTCAGAATCCAGGCTTCCGACATCTACATGTGGAAGCTTCTAAATGGCATTTTCCAGAAATAGGGTACCCCCTATAGACCCCAAAATACGATAATCCTTATTATGGCACCCTCAGAAAGGGACCCCTAAGTTTGGACCCCCAATTAGCATCCTTGCAGAGCCAAGCCTTCAGAAGGACCCCCGGTATGACTCGATTTACAAACATATGTATGTATGGGTAGAGGCGTATGTATGTACGTATGAATACAAATATGCATACATACATGCCGCCAGGGCTTACCGGTGTACCCGCTTCGCTGCTTCCTGGAGGGGGCACGGAGTGCGCGGGCAGAAGCCGAGGGGTCTTGTTGTTGATTTCGGGTTGAGGGTTTAGGGTTTTAGGGTTTAGGGTTTTAGGGTTTAGGGTTTAGGGTTTTAGGGTTTAGGGTTTAGGGTTCCAGTACACCTAGATCTCCCAAACACCATGCGGGAGCAGGCATGGCTTGTGGACTCTCTGAAGCAGAGAATCTCCTCTAAGGGCTCTGTTCGGGATAGTCAGAACAGCGAGTAGATGAACTCCATATTGGCAGCTTCTTCGATCCGTTGGCATTTTGGTCCGAGTCGGGCACGGAGACCCTCGGAGACCACAACACCGGTGGTTATGGCAAAGACGAGACCTGTACCTCCAGCTTCTACGGGATGGATTCTCCTTGCCTCCGGAACAACGCCGTGGTTGCCCCCATCAACACCGGCATGTCATTATGAAAAAACTTGGGCAGGTGTAGACAGAGTTTGGGTAACAAGGGAATCAGTCAAACAGGTTTTAGGGTTGAGAGATTTGGGGTGGTGGAGTCTAGAAGCCTGAAGCAGCTTAGTAGGGTATCGGGGAGAGGATCTAAGTAGTCCGGGACTACAGGGCCCCCTGTTTGGTTACCATAACTTATAACGTGTAACCCATTCACCCATTCTTCCTTGAGACCGGGGAGTACGTCGGCAGAAAGTGAGCCCCACGTAACCCCTGGTGCTTCAAGTCTATCAACAATAGCTGGGCTGGGCCATAAATTCTATGGACATGGGTTTTTTAGATTCCCAGGATACTCTAAGTAATATACCTCAAATTGTTCCATGGATCCGTAGACAGGTTTCAGGCCTTTGCCTTACAAACCTTAAAACCTGAACCGCTTGATGGGTAGCTCAGGTTCTGAGACAGTTTGTAATCAGAGTCTGTCCCTGGAGTGTTAGGGGAACTTCGAAAGTATGGCAATAATGGGAATAACTATGGTCCTTCTATGACTTGTAGTATTAACCCACTTACTAAGTCCCCCTAACTCTCCAAGAAGGGGTTCAAAGCATAGGCGTAGCAGCTACCGTGGTTTCTTGTTTGTCGTGGTGCTGAGCATCGAGGAATTGCTTTGGGTGCTGGCAGCCAGTGTTCTGACCTAGCGGGCTCTAGGTGGAGGGACCCCTTGGTCGTTAGTTGGGTTATAACAGCCTGGCTGTGATTTTGCCAACAACTGGTTGTGGGACTTGCAGGTATAGTTATGGAGCTTCTAGCTGCTCCACACCCGTGATGGTAGATCGACTGGCTATTTTGGCGGAGCAGCCCCACAGCCTATACCCCAAACATCCCTATACCCTATTCCCCATTAAGCCCCTTAGATAGTAGTTCCCAGAAGAATGGGAACCCAACCTAGACCCTATCATGTTGATGCTGATCCTTTGCAAAAAGGTATCCCCTAAGCCTTAAACCCTGTTGAGAAATCCCCAAATTCTGGCCCAAAGTGGCGATGCCCTATTCTAATGCCCCTTGCTCGCGAAGTCTTACGAGCCCTTGGGCTTAACCCAACGCATCCGTTTAGGGTTTAGGGTCTATCAAAACATTTGCAGAATTCCAAAGTAAGTCACGCCAACAATGAACCAATGCTTCTGAGCACTCAGAGGCATTTTATGGTTCGGGGCGCCAGGTACGTCGCTGAGCTTTCCCGGTGCCGCTACCCGCACCTGGCGCTTGAGTGCCTCCTTTGGGCCAGGGCCCTGCCAAAAGGTGGACATGGATTGAGATAAAGGTTCCCTCTGCAAGGGTTGGGGTGAAAGCCCCTCAACCCAAAACCGTATTATGGGTATGTGAGAGCTATAGGTCGGGTGTAGTTGGGGGGCAACAGAAGAGTCTTGGATTCGGGGGTCAGGGTTTACTGTAGGATTTATCATACAATTCAACGTTGCCGCAGCTATAATTGGGGAATTTGGACAGGGTTATATTCAACCCCAAACCCCAAGGGGTTTGTTTTTCTTTCCCAGTAGCCTGGGAACGCGACATAGGGCCCTCTCCAGAGGATGGTAGTTGGTCTTCGTGAACCCCTTTTTTATTTCACGTTGGAGGAAGGTAAGTGTTCCGGGTATTGCGGGAGGCATTCGTTTTTGCCGCTGACGGAGGATGTGAATCCGAGTTTTGTGCCAAGCTTCGTACTGGACATGTAACGTACCGTAGTATGGTTTGACGATAACTGCGCAAGCCTTAGCACGTACCAATACTATCCTTATCTGTTCTCATTATAGCAGAATATCCTATACTCAAGTCTAGTTGAGGAGGCCCCTACAATACCATCCCTCCAGACCACATATATATATATATACACACCTCCAATTTTGTGTCATGTTTCAAGTTCCTTTCGGTTCGAGTCTGCATTATTCCCAACCTTAGAGCTTAAAAACCCTATATGGGTAGTTCCCAAAATTAGAGTCCCATCTTGGTACCTTGAATATTAGGTGCCGGAATATCATCTATATCGTAGAAGGGGCCCATGATTTTGAGAACAACCCATATGTTAGCTTCCATCTCATTGCCCATGTTCTTCCCCACTTCATTCTCCGCTATTCCCAACCGTGAACCCCAACAGGTTTGAGGCAGAGTTTCCCAAGCCTACTCTTGAGCTGTAAGTAAGGGTTTAGGGTTTAGGGTTTGCGGTCGAGGGGCTTAGGCCTAAACCCTAGGCCTAAGCTGTGTGGAAGACAAGGTCTACTGGTGGCAGCCAGAACCGGACGAAGAAGATGAGCATGATGAGGCGATCTGCGGACGTCCCGGTAAACTTCATGCCCTTAAAATCCGAAAGCACAAGGGGTCCGTCAGATTGTTGGAGTTCCACAGGGGATGAAGACGTCTCCAATCATAGCAGTATCCTCTACGGCAACTGCATGTTAGCTTGTGTTTCTGTAGTCTTGAACCCCCACGCCGCGTGTCTACCTGCTTAAGGGTTCCTTCAGCGGCCCAGAATATCGGGGATCCGCAGCTGGGTACTCCCCTAACGCCTCCTGAAGGCCGCCTAGTGTCCCTTACCTGGAGATCCATGGGTCATGATGACTGATAACCTATCTATACCCAGCCCCCTGAAAGAATCCAAAAATTAGATCCCCTATATAGACCCCGTTATAGCCCCTATATAATCCTCTTATAATTTCCCATATGGTTCTAGGCATCTAATTTTTTTATCCCTTTGGGGGTCTGGGTAGCTGCACTAAGGACTTGGGGGACCTCACAGTGGCCCGAGTACCCCTGCAGTTAATGGGTGCTTATGTTGTCCTACAACGAAGCTGAAGCACTCCAAGCTATGAGAACTAAGAAGAATGATCTAGTAGTGCATATATGAGGTTCATGCATGGCTTCAGCTTGAAGGGGATGATTGCTATGACCTCCCTCTGCCGAACCTGGGAGCCAAAAATCTCCAAGCCCTTGACGCATAGCCCAAAACCCTAAACTCAAAACCCTAAACCCTAAACCGAAAATCCAAAACCCAAAACCTTAAACACCCTGAACCCTGAAGCCCTGAAGCCCAGATCCTACAACCCCAAACACTCGGCTTTACACGGCGGAAGCCCCGAAGCCCGCCCGGACCCAACCCTACCCTCTTGGACAGCCCGCAACCCCAAGCCATAAGCACTAAACCTTAAACCCAAAGTATGTAAAATAATCGCCCTAAACCCAATAATCACAGCCATAAAGGCCGTTATTCTACATACTTCTGGGGTCCAGGTAAACCTTAGACCCTAGACCCTAAACCCCTAAACCGGGAGTGTTGTGTCGAGAGAAAAAGCTGCAGAAGGTAGCGGCTTGCGCAGGAGATTCTGCATGCAGAGATTTCTCTGTTGTAGTAACATAATCCGTGCAACTTCAGTCTTAGATGAGGTTGTTGCGATTTTCACGTATTTCGTTCCATCGTGCGTGGCGAATCTGGGACCCTGTGCAAATATTATGCAGCGACAGTCAGCCTTTTGTCTGTATTCGCGCGGTCAGAATCTGTATACGACATGCATTTTGTCCCGCTACGCGCAGTGTTTTTGCATCAGGGTTCCTGGAAAGGACATAGCCTTCCGTCGACTGGGTGCAGTGCTTCTGGTACTTGGACGCACATCCAACACGAACGTTATTATGGCTTGGGCATGGATGGTCTGGTAATGGGAGGAAATGGGATGCTCTCGAACATGAACTTTGTTATGGTTTGGGCATGGATGTTCTGATACTGGGATACTCTCGAACATGAATGTTATTATTTAGGAGGAGCCCTCACCCTGTAATAGTGGTATAATGGGAATATAAGAGGACCCTACTATAATCCTTATTATCCATAATAGTCACTATTACTGGGTGGGGGGTCCACCTAAGTTATTATAGGGTTTGGGCATGGAGGCTTTGGTAATCGGACGCTCTCTTACATGAACGGGGTGTTTTTTGCATGAGCCTAATCCGCAAGATTGTCGCCCTTGAGTCTTAAACCTAAGTATAATAGGGTTTAGGGTTTAGGGCTTTGAGCCGAATCCACAGCTAGAGGTAGTTTGTGTGTCAAATGAGACTTCAAACATCGCTCTTGACTAGAGGGAATATCGGTGTCTCCCAAAGCAATCCCTCTAGGATTCCGAATGAGGACCCCATAATCCCCATGTAATCCCTATCTACCCGTTGGGTCCCTAGACCCCCTTTTCATATGGGATGAACGAATTCAGCATCTTCAGGAAATTCTTCAGGCCCCTACAGTAAATCCGAAACCATGTCCACGAACCTCTACTTCAGCATGACTACCGGCCCTAAATCCGGACCCCTATTAAAGTCCCTTGTTAGGCGGATGAAATGTTGGAAGACGCAATGGTCTTTGCTGGAGTCTTAGTGCCCTGCGATTGGTGGACAGACTCCTGCATGGCCCCCTGTATCCAACATCCACAAACTTAAAGTCAAGGTCGCAGCGCTACTGCGTGTCTAGGGTTTAAGGATGTTTAGGGTTTAGGGATGTTTAGGGTTTAGGGTTTTTAGGATTTAGGGTTTAGGGTTTAGGATTTAGGGATTGTACCCATCAAAGCTTGGGGGAGGGTGCAGGGACTTTCACAACCTGTTCAAGCATGTGTTCTTGGATGCTCATGAATGCTATTGGAAGCTTTTGGTTGCAGCATGATCAAACCCAAAACCCAAAATCCCAAATTAAAACCCCAAAACTCTAAACCCTAAACCCTAAAACCCTTAACCGTTACCTGGTCCATTGGGAGTGTATCCTGAAAACCGGGCTCCGGCTAGAGTCTGGAGGGTTCACGGTCAGGGTAGGTTGATGTTTTTTCTTTCGACCTGGTGTTTTCCATATAGGGACATACGGAGATAATGGAAAAGAAAATGGAAACTACTATCCAGGGTTTAGGGCGTAGGGTTTCCCAAAACCAAGGGGATTTTTTTTGGTGGTCCCTAGATGAAGGACTATATAAAGTATTTTGGGGTCTATTGGGCCCACTATTGATGGACACTCGCAGAAATGGTCTGAGGGGAAGAATTAGTTTGCCTGTTTGCTGTGTTCAACTTTGCACAATAGTCTTCCCTAAACCCAGTGTTGTGATACCATGTGGAAGGTTGCTGGGGGCCCTATGGCGAGAATCCCCCGAGACAATGCGAGAATTGCCACGGCCGTTGCATGCTCATGTTGATTTTGGAATGCAGCCATACCCAGACCCCCTAAAGGATCCAAAAAATGGAACCCCCCTATGAACCCATTACTATACGGGGGAAACTAGTGGATTATTAGGGGGTTGCATCTTTCAGATCCTTCAGGGGGTCTGGGTACAAGGTTTCCTATATGGAACTTGGAACATCCCCCGAAAGGCAAGGTGGTCTGCAATGCCTCATCTTCTTCTTAGCGGTTAGGGGGAGAATGACCCAGCCTAAACCCCAAACCCTAAACCCTATTCCAACATCAGCAAACCTGAGTCTCGCAGCCTGTTTGAGCCAGTCCCTGTTTGAGCCAGTCTGCTATGTTGGCATTCTGGAGATTTTCCGGCGGGCGCCTAGACCCCAAAGTTTAGGGTTTAGGGTTGAGGGTTCCAGGTCATCCAAAGCCCCAAGACAGTTGGTACAGCGTTTATGGTTCAGGGTTTAGGGGTGTGTGGATTGGGGTTTAGGGTTTATAGTCCCCCTTAAGTAGGTAGAACATGGCTTTGGATATGTCATAATAAGATCCCCGTATGTTCCATATTCTAGCTACTTAAGGGGGACTATAGGGTTACACATGTGTGTATAGGCCAGTATAAGGGCCTCTGCTTTCGAGAACCCATGGCCCTCAACTCTACGAGCTTTGCAAGGTCTGCGCCAACCCTGATCAGATTCCTGATGAGGCCACGGAACTGCTGATATAGGGGCCTAAATAATTACCAATATTATGGGCCCATATTCCTTGTATAATTATAATATATGGTACCTCAAATGGACCTCAAAATGATATTGGCAATTATTTAGGCCCCTGTAGTATCTGGATTCGGGGCTTTCGCTTGCTGAGAAGCTGAGACCCCCGCATGGTGGAGAGTTCATTTCAGATGGCGGGTTGCTAAACCCTAAACCCTATACCGGTTGAGGTGGATGTTACCCTTCGCCTGCGACGCTTCGGAGGTTTTCGAAGGGAAAAGGTCTGGGTGTAATGTAGGGGGGCCTGAAAGCTTGCCGGTATTGTGATCCTAGAATTCTTCTCCCTGGTGCTTAGGAGGGAATGGGGGAATGGATTGTAGGGATTATTATTTAGGTATTATATAGGGACTACTATAGGGATCCATTCCCCCATTCCCTCCTAAACACCAGGTAGTCTTGTAGAATTGTGGACCGTTTGTTAGGGCCCGGGACTCACGGAAAAACGTGTTGAACTCTTATGAGAAACTAAGAGGTAGTGTGGCGGCTTAAATAGTTATCGATCGAATTTTGAGGTCTGTAACCCTGAGCCCTAAACCCATATACCAATAGCACAAGGAATCTATGAACAGAATGTTGGCAAGAACTAAGGCTCCTAAAGTACAGTTTTATGGGGGTCATTGGAGAGTTGTCCTGCATTGAGAGCGCTCCAAGAACAAAGGGTCCCCTTTTTGGGCGGCCCCATGAAAAGCCATAAATCCTTATATTATATGCCTTCAGTTACGCCGATGTAGCCTTCTATAACCCCTAAAAGGGACTCTTGTTCTTTAATCAAAGGTTAGAAGGCTACCAGGCCGTGGGTGCCGGAGCAAGAAATCCTCGCACCTTAGTGTTGGGTGCTGATTAGTGTAGGGGATCCCCCCAACAAAATATGGTGCCTCATTAATATAATGGGGTGGGGGTCCCCCGAAAGGAATCTGGATCTTAGCTTTGAATCAAATTCAATAGGAGGGAACGGGATCGGCTTTCTGCGAATCATATTTGTTGGCCGTGCAACTTCGCACAATTAAGGACCCCCAAACGAATCAGGGGGTGCTGAATAATTTCGGCTCAACTTCGCACAAGTAAGGCCCCGCACACAAATCGGGATCTAACATTGATGCTATCCCAGAATAGGGTGTAATGCTTAGGGTTTAGGGCTTGGGGATTACGGCTTGGGGTTAGGGCTTAGGGTGTAGGGCTTAGGGCGTCGTCCTGAATGGGAACTCCCACACCAACCTAAGGGTCCAAGTAAAAAAATATCATGCAGTTCCTCATAACTACTATTACCCAAGTCCCAAGTACCTGCTTGGACCCTCTGGGCATATCTCGAACCTTGAAACCTTCCCTGGAACTGGAAGCTGGGACTTGTCCATCCTAATCCCTACCTGGGCCCCCAAAACTATGTAAAATAATGGTTTTACATACTTTTGGGGCCCAGATAAACCTTAATCCTAAAGACTGAGGTTTCAGTTTAGCCACGCAGCTGTGGACGAGACTGAGTTCAGGGACCACCGCGTGTTCAAAAGCGCAATCATTTACACTGCAGGTCTCCGGGCCCTAAACTCTAAGCACTACTTGGATTTTTGAATTTATGTGGACTTAACTGATGCTTCTGTATGGCCCAAATACTATCCATCTGAAGATTCCACTCCAGGGTGTGAGCCTCCAGAGGCGCCCGAAATCCTAATGCCTAAGCATCACATCCTCAGCCCTGAGCCCCAGGCCTTAAGGCTACAAAACATACCACACCTCGTTCAGAAAAGCATCCAAATCTGGATTCCCGAGCCCGCAAATGGTAGTTTCCCAAGATAAGGGGAACCCAACATAGACCCCAACATATTATATCCCATATTATAGGTATCCCAAGAAGGGACACCTATTTTTGGAAAACCCTACTCCCTTTTCCCTAGACCCCCTACCCTATGTAATCCCCGTGTCTCCTTTAAAGGCACCCTCTCATTCATGGACACCCTAAACCGTTAGCCTAAACCCTAAACCCGACATATCCTTCTATATGATCACCCCCAAAAACCCTAAACCCTAAACACTGAACCTTAACCCCTAAACCCTAACCAATAAACCTTAACCCCTAAACCCTAATCACTAGACCTTGACCCCTAAACCCTAATCCCTAAACTCTAACCCCTAAACCCTAATCACTAAACCTTAACCCCTAAAGCCTAAACCCTAATCCCTAAGCCCGAAACCCTAATCCCTATATAACCCCCATGCCCCCTTCAAACGTACCCTGCCAAACCATTGGGCTTTGCGAGGCGCGGCCCATCAGCGGAGTTTTGCGCTGCGAGTCTGGAGAGGAGCCAGAGATGCGCACAGGGCTCTGGGGGTTTGCTGGGTTTAGGGTTTTGGGCTGCCGGGGTGGGGGTTTGGGGTTTTGGGTTTGGGGTTCAGGGTTTTGGGTTTAGGGTTCAGGGTTTAAGGTTGGGTCCTGCCCCCACGCAAGATCAGTAACAGTTGGCTCAGAGGTAGAATACAAATATATACAGCCTTTGGTATGATCCTTATTACAGACTGTTACTGGGTGGGGGCAATAGCCAAGGTTTAGGATCCTTTACGTAAGCCCTCAGCCACAATCCGCAAGTCTTACTTCCCCCAACCTTAAACCCTCTTTCATGTCTCGTCTTACCCTATTTACCTCAATCCCAAACCAGTGGCCCTACCTGGACATCACAAATATCCATGACAATGGCCCCAAAGGAATGGGCATAAATGCCATGATGATGTGCATTTGAGAGGTCTAGGATTCTCCACACACCGTCTAAAGGCCCCTCTCAACATTCAGCACTAAACCCTGCGCCCTAGACCCTAAACACTTAAACCCTAAACCCCTAACGGACTCTCGGCTGGAACTTCAGGGCTACTCGATCAGCGGTAAAGATCATTCGATTCCGCTTAGCACGGGGCTTCGCTTCTACGTTTTTACCTTTTCCGGGCTGTATGAAGCGACGATGCAGCGTGATGCCGATTCTGTGGCCCTCTCCACCACTGGTTTGCGTGATTGTCGGCTCCTGCTTTCTGTTGACGACACGAAGGCTGAGAACCCTCCGGGCATTAATGCCACTACCATGTTCGTCATGACTGCTCACCCCTATGAGTCGGCAGCCACGCGTGTCACTGGCCGCGGTGACAATGAGGTCGAGACGTATGACCTTCCACCTGACCACACCGCATCTCTGTATTTTCTACGGGATCTAAGGTACCTCGGGCCACTAAAGTGAAATATCTAGGCTCTATGATTTCATGGGACAAGCCTTTCGAGAACGCATTTCAACATCTTCTTGGTAGCAGAAACAGCCTTTAAAAAATTCGACTAGTTTGGAACTGTAATATGCCTCGGGCACGTAAAGTCAAAATCTTTCAGGCTACATTCGTACCCTGTCTAATCTATGGCCTGGAGGCTCTTACTCTGTCCTCAAAAAACCTGCAGACCATTAATGCCCAGTATTATCGGTTCCTTAGGAGGGCTATTGGTATCAAGGCCTCATACTACTCACGAGTCAGCAATGAGTCGGTATGGGAGCAGGCCGGCAGACCACAACGCCCATCGGAATCCCTACACGCCGTTCAACACAAGATGTTGCAAGAGGTTTTTGCTCATAACATGGATCATCCCCTGCGCAACGTAGTTTTCGCTACCGGATTTAAGGATAGAATCATTTCGCACGGTAGACGAAGGGGAATGCAGTTTCCATACTACATCGAAGTCATGCAGACGCGCTATTACCCCAACCTGTCTGAACACAACGCTACCGCACAGGGTCCACATTTTAGATATGTTAGGCTCTCCAGCATTTTGCGGGATCATCCAGGAGCGGCGCCAAAGCGCGCAGCAAGAAGGCGCGCACGGCCCTGACAAAAACCCCAACCCCCTAAACCCTCAACGGCCTAAGCTCTCGAGGTCGTCCCTACTTCCCCTAAGTACACCCCCCCATATAACCTATAAACCCTATATCAACCCTATATAAACCCTATATAAACCCTGCATAAACCCTATATCAACCCTATATAAACCCTGCATAAACCTTATATCAACCCTCTATAAACCCTATATAAACCCTATAGCAACCCTTTATAAACCCTATATAAACCCTATATCAACCCTTCATAAATCCTATATAAACCCTATATCAACCCTTTATAAACCCTATATAAACCTTTTGCTTCCCTAAGTACAAGGTCTCGATGGAAAATCCATGGGACCCATCCTCCTGCGGCGCAGCCGCCTCCAAAACGGAGGCTTAGGGTTTATTGGGTTCAGGGTGTTTACGGTTTAGGATATTTAGGGTTCAGGGTTTAGGGTACTTAGGGTTTAGGATACAAGGGTATAAAGGGTGGTGTTTAGTGAGTCTAGGTAGTTCCCCTCCAATGAACAAGACTAGGGCGTCTGACTCGGCTGGGCCTTTGGCCATACAGTTCACGCTACAAGCCCTGCATGGCCCTAACTACTTCATACCGTGGAGTTCCACTGTATTTTAGCATACCAAATTAAAGTCATGCAGGCCTTTAATACCAACAGTATGGATGCCTTCCTCTAAGTTGATGCGCCGTCTTTCTGATATCACACAGCCCTCCACCGCACCCCTAGATTTCCATGTGCTTTTCCAGCTGATTCCCTGTAATACCAACCCTAAAACCCAAACCTTGAACAGTAGTTTCCATTCCATTGGCCATTTTCATGTCCATTCGATTCTGTATTATTTTCATGGCGGTATTCATTATTCTTCCGAAGATGCTTGGGCCACCGTATTGCAGGGAAGTTAGGCATTTGCGGCAAGTGATTGGCGAACAAATTGCGTCTTCAGCTGCGTGCGGAAGAGGGCTTACTGTCTAGGGTGAGGGTTAGTGTTTAGGGTGTGCTCCAGGGGGAAATTTAATTACTGCAGGCATTTGAGGGCACCCTTGGTTGCTTCTCGAGAGTTTCTTAAGTTGACGCATGAATGAAGTCCAGGAACTGCAAAATCAAACCGTTACTCAAGGAATCAAGCCTCTCAATTTTCTTAGGTTTAGGCCATAGGGCCATTCAATTTCTGTTAAGAAAATGTGCCAAGGACAAGAAATGATACCAGGGAGAGTCTACACAATAAAACCCATTTTGCTTTGCAAGCCTTCTGATATCATGCCCTGCCAACTGAGCTTAGGGTTTGGGGTGGTTTGGTTCATAGGGATCCCCCCCACTCCCCCTTAAAGCACCGCAACCCCACCCTGTCATAGCCGTGAACTGTTGAAAGAGTGCTGGCATGCTTCTTTGCTAAAGTCACTAGGGTTTGGGGTTCAGGGTTTAGGGTTTTTTGGGGGTGTAGGAAGGCCAAATGCACCTGGGATCCTGAGCCCCAACATAGCAAGGGGATATATCGGGATATTAGCGGATTATATAGGGGTATATAGGACCCGAATAAGAGGGTTTTGAGGCCCAGATACTCTAATGTTAATGGTATTTGGTCCCTAGAGGCGTATTATTCGGGTCCTTGGACCTTCGGGGTATGCAACGCTTCGGCACAGTTGTAGCGCCGGTCAAACTTCCTGTGAAGTCTTCCCGGAATCCCTAGATCATGAAACCCTCACTGAGAAGTTATACATTGATCATAGAAGGGTTACATGCGGATCAAATGGGGATCATCTAGGGGTGCATAAGGGTATACAGGAATACTACCCCAGTAATGGAGACTCAAATGGAAAAGAAGATGCAAAATGGAAGGGAATCTTGGACCTGATGGAGGTTTGTAGGGATCAGGATTAAGATATATGAAGTAGAATCCTACTGGTGGATGGGTGATTTGGTCTCATGGTCAAGGAGCAGGGATTGGGGCATAGGCTACACGGTTTAGGGTTTAGGGTGTATAGGGTACATCACTCGGATTCAGTATTCAGGGTAACGCTATGCCCAAACCCGAAAAAACACCCTAAGCCCGCAACTTGCCGCCCTGTCCCAAGAGGCGACTGCCTCGTGTCTGAGCTCCTCCTTGACGTTGACCCGCCTGAGGGTTTCAGGTTCCGTTGTGTCCAGGGTTGAGGATTGGATTTAGGGCTTAGGGTTTGCAGTCTAGGTGTTGAGGGTTTAGGCCTTTTCAAGTCGAGAGTTCAGGGCTGAGAGGTTGAGGGGTTGAGTGTTTAGGGGGATTTTAGGGGTTGAGAGTTTATCAACCGTCGCCGGCAGCGTCCCTCGTACCAGATTTAACGCTGGCGCCTGACGGCAACGACCAACAAACATCGTCACGCTGACCAACGTTTTCTAACAAAGTAGCCGTGATATCAACATCTTCAGGACTGTTCCAATGGACCTAATCCCAACAGCCAGGCCAGAAATGCGAAACAATTACAACGGCATCTTCAGCGCAACTCCACGGACTGCCAGCGCGCAACCTTCGACAAGCAAACTTCATATGACTACTCATCCTAGTCTTCCAGGCTCAAAAACTAATGCACTTGACGCGCAGCATGATTCAACTGTTTTTTGGCTTCTCCCAACTCATGTGCAACCAACGTAAGTGAGTGACCAACCATCAACTCACCCAAGCCTAACCGACGAATCAAATCGCAAGCAGTGCTATAATAACCATCAAGAAGCTATGCCTACTACGGTGCCGAGGACTTGGTGGCCTTCATGTTGGCTTGGTTGCCGTTACCTACCATCCAAGATTGGGCTGGTTCTGTCATTGATGATGTTGTCGCTTACGGCAAGGGAAGTGATCCTCAGATTCCGGCCAGCAAGCTTCTGCACAGTTACGTACTCCGAGAGCGGGTTCATGGGAACTCTTGCTCATACTTAGTGTTTTTGATCTGTCGAGACTTGCAGCTACCGCGGAGTTGATGATGAAGCGAATGTAATGACAAGGCTCAATTGGCCAATTCTGCTGCTAAGATTCGAGAAGCTCAGTTGGCCTGTTGACAGATGCCATCAAGAGGTCGTTTTCCTCGGTGTTGCCTCTCGGGGTAGGCGCAAGGCAAGCCATAACAACGAGCATGATCGCCTGGAGACGGCTGAAGAGGTGTGTGATGTGGAACAGCCTCAAGCTTGGTACGGAGGTTTTGCTAAACATGCTCGCGCATCTGTGTTGATCGTTGCATGGTTTGCTTGGATTGGTCGCGGACCGCCCTTTGCAGGTGTTGAGTCAGCTTTGGGCTGTATGCAATGCGGGCAGCATGTTGTTTGGATGTCCCTTATGTGTATCAGCACCGGTCTGACCGGTGCTATCAATCACCCTGACTGTGCGACTGGCAGGTCCTTGTCCACTGGGTAGGCCCCTGGGTTATTTGATATCTTCCCTAACGGCTTTAATAGGGGGACCCTATATATTAATATTTTTCACAGGGGCCAACCCAGTCCAGAGTCGCGTTCCGCAATGCCCCGAGATCTGGTTTGCTGATAGGAGGCCAAAGCTGAGAGAGGCTGGCTTGAGCATGGCCTCTGGAGATGGATGCACCATGGCTTGTGTGTTCAAATGCTTTGGCTATGTCAATATCCAGACTTCCCAAAGTGGTGCTTGCTCCTTTTCTTCTGGGTAGGCCCCTGGGATATTTAAATTTTCCTGAATTGCTTTAATAGGGGACCCTATAGATTAAAATTGTTCAAAGGATTTTAGGGGTCAACCCAGTCTTGGGCCGAGTCAACGACGACATTACATTGGGGACAGCAGGCCCAGGGATGCTTGACTGTTTGTTTGCTCTGCTTACAGTGAGGGCCGCGATGGTTGCAGGTTGCCCTGTTGCCTTCACTACATGCAGTGGGTCCAAGTAGTGTCATGTGCATTTGGGGGCTGCCTGCGCCTGCACAAACAAATACACATATATATATATATAGATGTACTCCTGGTATCATCTGCAGAACCATAGATAACAAAGTCTAGAGAGTTGAGCGTCCTTAGTAGAGGGGTTGGAAAAATACCATGTTTCAATATAGAACGTAAAGCTGCCGCCCTTATGAGTGTTGCCATGTCGACCTTCAGCCGGAAGCGCACCCTAAGCGCTATGATCTGCAAACCCTGACTAACAAATGCACAATCTTCAAATCTAAGCCCGAGGCCCCTAGCCCTAAACCCTAAACCCCCAAAGCCTAAAATCTCAACCTCAGTTGTACATCCAGGGGTTTGGGCAGGTTCGTCCCACGAACCCCGTCTCCGCTCGCTGTGCGTCACGAGGTGTCCGCAGCGTAGGAAGTCTAACGTTGAAAAAATTTTTGGCTACTCGAATTTTTTTAATACTAGGCGGTGGGGAAGTGTCAGTGTAGGGGAAGAGGTGAGCAAAAGGGAGCCTCCAAGACACAATCGTTCAGCAGTAATTTGGCTGGTAGTATGATTCAAGTTCAACGAGAGTTTGTTTGCAGGACAAGACATAAGCGAATTCTGCGCAGCTCAAGCGGGAATGACAATTATGAGAGTTTCAAGTTCAGTTTGTCTCTTTGTTTTTGAGTGACTGCTCTGACACTGAAATGCTGAACCCGAAGCCCTATGTAGGGCTTAGGGTTTAGGGTTAGGGTGTAGGGCTTAGGCTTTGGGGGGTTTCGGGCAGGCGCTCGGGGCAAGGGAGGTTGCAGGGGAGGGCATTCGGTATGGTTTCTAGCACAGGGCATATTTTGCACAGGGACCCTTTACCTTCGAAAGGCAAAAGGTTGCATGTCCCTCGAAGACCTCCAAGATGTCACCGCCCAACTTACTTACAAGAACCGCATGCATGCAGCCATAAAGAGCAGTATGTACTCATAGCAGTGCCTCTTGTGGACTTCCACGCTTGTTTTATGGGCGTGTAGGATCTGTCTCATAACGACCACCGACAGTAACCCTGCAGCTTAAGACATCCCTATAGCGCGTGGGGATCTTTCACTCACCCTGAGGGTCCAAGGACCCAAATAGTAGGGTTTCAGGGCCCAAATACCATTAGTATTATAGTACTTGGGCCCTAAAACCCTATTATTTGGGTCCTTGGACCCTAAACCCTAAAACCCTAAACCCAAAACCCTATATCCCCCTAGAACCCCTTTAAAGGGGCCCTACTATTTGGGTCCTTGGACCCTTAGGGTCAGAGTGTGTGTCTACCTTCCCAAAGTATCTTTGAAGCCCCCACAGCTAAAAGGCGGCTGCCCCATGGACCTCTAGATAGAACGTCTAGACGCTTGACCACCAATCCTTATTACCTTATCTCGAAAATCCCTGAATCCTGACCACCTAAACCCTGAAGTAGCCAAAACTTTCCAAACCCTAAACCCTAGACTTCTATACCAGTCATATTTGCTGTTCTTCCCTTTATGTGAACCCCAACATCTGGCTTGTATACTCCTATCATGACCTATCGTTTCGGAAACTCTTAGGATCTAGGGCGTATCGTCCGCACCTACACCCCAAACCCTCACATCAGAGCCGCAATTTCCATACTAATCCTAGCCTGTTGAAATCCCCAAAGCCAGAACTTCAAACACCAACCTCCAACCACTTAACCATTGAACAAAAGCCTAAAACATAAAACCTTAAACCCTAACCCCAACCCCGTTAAATCCTAAAACCAACATCCTTACACCCTAACTCCCAACAGCCAAAATCCCTAGTCCCTAATCCCTAAACCGTAAAACCCTAACCCT
>CAJNIZ010007191.1:65009-75774 GCA_905231905.1 Symbiodinium pilosum
TTAGTTTAGGTAACCCCCCCCCCCTCAACCCTAACCCCTAAACCCTAAACCCCTGAACCTTAACCCCTAAACCCCCTAAACCCCCTAAACCCTAAACCCCTAAACCCTAAACCCCCTCAAGCCAATATTCGAAGCGCCAGGAGCTGGGTGGATGCGAGCTGCAGAGGTCTCCAAGCAATGCTTTCGGATGCAAGGGTTGAGCTTTTTAGGGTTTAGGGTTTAGGTTTAGGTTTTAGGGTTTAGGGTTTAGGCTTTAGGGTTTCGGGTTTAGGGTTTAGGGCTAGGGTTTAGGGTTTAGAGCTTGGGTCAGGCCCCTGCCCAGTAATAGTGGTACTGTGGGAACATGTACGGGCCCTAGAACATCATGATCATTCCCTTTGTGGTTACGATTAGTGGGGGGTCGGGGCCCGGCCGGAGGTTGGAAGTTTACGATTTTTTTGGTTTTTGGTTTGAGGACTGGAGTATCAGTCTTACCCAGACCCCTGGGAGGATCTAGAAAGTAGAGCCCCTATTACTGTACCCTATACTACTATTGGGCAATTTCTAGGAACCCTTAACAACAATCTACTTTCTAGATCCGCCCAGGGGTCTGGGTAGGCTGAGGTGCAGGGCTTTGGGAAGTTTATGGGGTTGAGGGTTTAAGGTTTTGGGCTTGGAAGTTCCTTTATCTTGCAGGGATTTTTATGGGGTCCAAGGGAATTCGAACTAGGACTTATGATAGAACACAGGAGTTCCACAAAATAGTCTTTTTATAATCCCGAAGAAACTTTAGAATTGGCCCTGGGGGTGCGAGGCTCAGTTCCTTGTTCATCCGCCGTACTTGCCCCCCCTTTATGTTTTAGACCCCTGTCCCCCCAAAGGGATATGGGTGGTTGTCAAAATTGTGGTCCTTCTTGGGTACCCTAGATATTAGGTGCGGTATTATAATAGGGACCCAAAAAGGGACCATAATTTTGACAACCACCCATATAGGGGAAGGAAAAGAAAATGGAAACTACTACAGCATTTGGTGTTTGGGGTTTAGGCATGCGGCCGACGTTCAAACCCCAGCCTCCTTTGATATGAGCTATAGTCTCCTTAGAGGGGGGTTATATAGGGGATCATGTAGGGGACTACTATAGGGGCTATTAAGGGGGATACTAGGAGTTTAGACAATGGCTCATATAGAATATTCCCAATCTGTTATAATGGGAATGTTTGACATTCCGGGGTTGAGTGTTTTCAAGTTCGCAGGAGGGGATTATGAACGTTTTGGAATCCTAGGCCTAAGCCCGAAGCCCAAAGCGCTAAATCCCAAGCCCGATAAGCCCTAAGCCTGGAGCCTGAAGACGCGGAGGTTGGCGCTGACCCCTACAGTCCTTGGCGATTTGAAGCCTGGTTGCAAGCTGATTCCCACAGTGGATGTGAGTTTCAGGGCTTTGGCGTTTGGGGTTGAGAGCCGAGGATTCAGGGCGTTCAGGAAGGGTTTAGGGAGTTCAGCAGGAATCCCTTGTAATAAAGCTTCGAATAGTTCATTACTACCTGTGGAACTGCTGCGGTCTGTTTTGGCTTACTGCGGAAGCCTGAACAATCACCAATATCAGGGTCCCAGATTCCTTGTATAATTTATAGGCATCCTCGCACCAAACCATGGCTGCAGCGTTTGATAGTATGTGAGTTGGTCGCTCAGTTCGGGAGTAGTAGGATCCCCGTACGGGGTACGGTGAACAATTGCCGCCCCCCTATCTACAGGAACTTGGGAACCCTCTGGTCTTCGAACCCCCGCACCCCACATCCTATGCTTGTCATCCCAAAGCCTGTCATCCCAAAGCCTACATGCATTCCATGTATACCTACATTATAATTACCTATATTCTACGTATATGATACCTATATTATACATATATTATACCTATATTATACCTACATTATACCTATATTATACCTATATCCTAAACCGTAAGCCCCTGAACCCTCAACCCCTAAGACCCTAAAAGCCAAATCCGGAGACCCAACATGGAAGGAAGGCTACCTCCCCGCGCCCCCGGCCGCAGAAGCCGAAGGCTGGTGATATAGGGTTTAGGTGTTTTTGTTGTAGGGGGACCTCCAAAATAAGTTTTAATTCTTGGTTACTACAATCCTGATAACAGCCATAGTTTTTAGTGGGGTTCTGAGGCTTGTTTGGTTGTAGGGAAGGCATGCTTTCTTTTTTTTTTTTTTGTTTGTGAGGCGGGGGGTAGGGTTTGGCCTTGAGGGCTTGGTGACCTTATGTCAGTTTTGGGAGGAAGGACATGCATCCAGATGAGGCATGAACCTTTTAACTTCCAAATGGCTATATCCAATCTCAAGAGCATTCAGACTCATGCATTTTCGACTTTTTAGCTTGACATAGCCCCCTTCAATCGTAAGATGCGCCTTGCAAATGTCATCCACCAAGCTCTCCCAAGTCCTGCTTTGCACCTCCCCCAAAACCTGAGTCCTCCTTCTACCAGGTGATTCGGGCGGCAACTTATCATGATGACTTCGAAGATGAAGATCATGAGGTGGAACTTGGGGCTTGGAGGGGACCGTGGGTTTAAGGGGCCTATTTTGAGTTTGATGTTTGGGGCTTGTAGTGTAGGGCAGGGTTTGCGGCTTAGTGGTCAGGCTTCAGGGTCGGGTTTTCAAGATTTGGTGCTCAAGATGTCGTAAAAGGGCCTTAAATCTTGTGAAGGATTGGGGATTGTCATGGTGCCCTAAGGGCCACCAAGCCGAAGACAGAATGGACGATCGGCGGGCCTAGCCTTCGAATGATGTGCTGAGGCATGAAACCCTAAACCCTAAACCCTAAACTAAACCCTTAATATTCTGCTCCCTTGTACCGTCCCCCAAGCTAGCATTGAACCTACAAAGGGCCTTTTGGGGTTCAGGGTTTTGGCTAGATAGGTTGAAAAGCCCAAGGTATGATAAGGTAACATCCCACAGTCCAACAATGTCACTACTAATGTTGGATGGGTTTCTCTGAAGCAGATATCCTGCAGAGGTACAAAGCCAGCATTGACACCAAGATCTTGGTCGTTGATCTCAGCTTATACCAACCCCAAGAAAGCGAAACCCTAAACCGTAACCCTAAACCATAAACCCAAAACCCTAAACGCTTAAACCCTAAACCTTAAACCGCAACCCAAAACCCAGAACCCTAAACCCTAAAGCGAACCCTAAACCCAAAAGCGAACCCTAAGCCTTAAACCGTAATCCTAAACCCTAAATCCCAAACCCGAAAGCATACACCCCAGAAAAGTGATTCAGAAGACCCCCAGGCCTTTGACCCCCCTTTCTCTGCTTTGACGTCCTTTAGGTTAAAGGGGCCAGAAGGAAACCCAAACAGGGAACCCCAAGAATGTAGTAGGAGTATAGTACAACATAAGGACCCTGGTAGGTATATTCCTGTTATATTCCTGCCACCCTAAACCCTAAACCCATTCCTTGGGTTTCACTGTTTGGGCCGCCCAGTAAAGTCCCTTGACTTTAGGTTGCCGCTGTGGCAGCCGGTGGAGACGACCCCCATCATGAGGAGGATGCTGAGGCCGGAGCTACTGTAGGGCTCAGGGATTTGTTAGGGTTTGGGGGCTTGTGGTTTAAGGTTTGGGGTTTAGGGTTTAGGCCTCAAGGTTTTTAGGGTTGAGGGTCCAGGGTTTGGGGCTTATGGTTTAGGGTTTGGGGCTCAGGGATTCAGGGTTGAGGGTTAGGGCTTATAGGGTGGAGGGCTTTGGCTTCAAGGCTGTGGGTTCAGGGCTTGGAGTTGAGGCTTCAGGGGGCTCTAGAAGCCCAGTTCCTGCATGACGCGTTGTTGTTCCTTTCAACCCCCCTAAACCCTTGGCCCTGAACCCTAAACCCTAAACCCTAAGCCCTCAAAACCCTCTAAACGCCAAACCCCAAACCCCAAACCCCAAGCTTCCTATTATAACATAGTAGTTTCCATTTTCTTTTCCATTATCCCTATAATTCCCTATATAACCCCAATATAACCCTACTACCCTAAGGTTTCGGAGTTGAGGGTTTCATGCCGAAGCCTGGGCACCTAGGCTTGTGGGTTCATGACATGGCGGTTCCAGCCTTTAGGGTTTAAGGGGTTTAGGGTTTAGGGTTTAGGGGTTTCCAAGAATAATGGGATCCTTCTTTCGGGAGCCCGTATTACACAACAAAGAGTTTCTTGACATTGGTCCTAGCACGAAGTGTTTTTGGCTTTGACTGTGCTGTTCCTATGGTGCAACCGCTGAGCATGGCCTTTGATGACATGGATAATGAGGGAGCTTTAGCCTTTAGGGGTTAAATGGATCCCAACAAAAGTGACATTTCCTTCAAGTCGTTGAGGGCTTCGGGTTTAGGGATGCTTGCCAGCCTAGTAGCATCGTGGCAAGAGGACCACAAGTAGCCCTAAGCCTAAGCCCTAACGAAACCCCCAAGAGTAGGTAACATAACAGCCCAAAACTGCTAAATAGTAGGCTCCGAGGCATGTAAGGGGGAGCGGTGGTTGCAACTCACAAACACCGTCATGCCAACTTCGTGGTGCAGCTGGCGATCCGCTTGGCCGTGCCGTCGGTGGTGGAGCTCTTGGTGCATCAGCTCTTAGGCCAGGCCAGTGCGGTGGCGCAAGACCCATGTGGCTGCCATGTGTTGCAGCGGATCTGGGAGCGCACCCGGGGCGCAGCTGGCTGCTGGGCTGGCGGCCGATTGCAAACTGCCAGAGCTGCTGTGCCACCGGTACGGCAACTTTGTGGTCGTGAGTGCCATCTTGCATGCGCCAAGTGATGCGGTCAGAGCATGGTGGCTGGACAGCACATTTTGCCATTCTTATAAGTATGGCAACACATACCCCCGAAACCCTATTCTCATCACTTGGGCCCCTTTATGTAGACCTCTAATTAATCAACCCCGTCCCCTTAATGGGGATTGTTATAATTTGGGTCCTGATTAGTGTAGGGCCCCCCCCCCCCTCACAAACAAAAATGGGTCCCTGTTTAATGTAGGGGGGGTGTATCCCCCAAACATTTTATGGTTTTTAGGTTTTAATTAGAATTCAATAGGAGGGATCAGCCCAATCTAGATCATAGGTTTTAATTAGAATAGAATAGGAAGGGTTGGATCCTAGGTTCCTAGGTTTTAACTAACATTCAATAAGAGGGCTCAGGGTCGGCTTGGTAAGGGTTTTCAGGTTTCAGCAAGGTTTCAGAAGGTGAGAAGGATTTCCAAAACGTTTCAGAAGGTGAGAAGGATTTGAGGAAGGTTTCAGAAGGTGAGAAGGATTTCAGGAAGGGTTTATTTGTTCTACTTGTTATTCTCAGAATTGTTTTTGGCCGCGCAACTTCGTACAATTGAGCACCCCCAACGAACCCTAGGGGTGCTGAATAATTTCGGCGCAACTTCGCACAATTGAGAACCACCACACTAATCGGGACCCGACATTAATAGGGATCCGAATATTAAGGCCTTTTACAAGGAGGGAGTTTATTAATCAGGGGTCCCTAAACCCTAAACCCTAAACCCTATTATGAAGGCCCTTACAAGGTCTACAGTAAAGAGTGGCCAGGTTGCTCACTCAACAACCGCCCACTCAACGAACTACGACGATGACGTCTTCGAAGATGAGGAAGATCCTGAGAACAGCCGGCTGGAGGACTCTACGAACTCATGAGATGCTTTAAGGAACCCTAAATACTGGGTTGCTGTTAAGGAACTTAAATTAAGTTACCATAATGGGTATATATAGTAAATAATAGGGTTTCTCCAATATAGTAATTTAATTTAAGTTCCTTAACAGCAACCCAGTAAATACTGAACCTCAAACCCGAAAAAGGTTTCGGGTGCAGAGTGCTGAGTGCAGGCTACGGATCTTATATTGGGTCAGGATAACATGCATGTAAGTTCTGAGTCGCTGTCAGCTGCGTACCGCTAACCCTGTGCAGCAAGGGATGTGGAGGGGACCACCACACTCGTAGGTGCAGGGTTAATTATCTCTAGTTATAACTCGGCCTAGAAGAAATAGAGATTGAACTAATCTAGCAGTGTTTGGGGTACGTATGACGCTAGTTTTAGCCACCTGCTTTATGACCCCAAGAACATCCTAAACCTTGAGGCTTTCGGATTGAAGAAACGGCATGATCAAATCCCCTCCCCCTTATAATGGCCCCCCAGTCAGAGGGTTTAGGATTTAGGGTTTAGTTAAAGACTCCCCATTATGGTACAAGAATATCATGCTAGCCAGGACTTGAGAAGTAGATGGGTGCAGATGTTGCGCAGTAGACTTAACTTATGTATATAGGAATGAAGGAAAGGATCCTTATAGTAATCCCTATATAAATCCCGGTATAGCAGTTTCCATGCTTCTTCTCGATTCCCTTTAAACCCTGAACCCTAAAACCTTATAGTAGTTTCCATTTTCTTTTCCATTCCTTCATTCCCAGCTAACCAAAAGTAAGTAGAGGAGTGACCCTAAACCCTAAACTCCAAACCCTAAACCCTGAACTCCAAACCCTAAACCACAAACCCCAAACCCAAACCCTAATGACTTGGGGATAAGAAAGCCCACACGTGGGGAGCCGGGCCTCAACATCTGAGACTTGGAACCCCCAAAGCTCTACCTGGACCCCGAAAGTATGTTAAAAACAATGGCCTTTATGGCTGTCATTTTGGGTTTAGGGCTATTTTTTTACACACTTTTAGGGTTTCGGTAGGACCTTTTTTGTGGAACCCCTCTGTTGCCTTCCATAGATGTGTTGAAGATCCGAAATCCGGATCATCGGCGCGCTCTTTCCACCTTCGCGTGATGCACCGGAGTTCCAAGCCCTTCCTTCTCTGGCAGGGAAGTTTCTAGCTTCTACAAAAGTATGGGTCCCCATTTCGGGCTTCTAAATGAAGACCTTATCTTTCGAAAGGGTGCACACAGTGCAGGGTACAGGGATCAACATAATGACGCCTCCAACCAGCTTAATGCAAAAATCCATCCGAAAGCCACAGCTGTGTCACAATTAAGGATTTGAGTGTGTTAAGGTTTTAGTCTTTGTACGCAGACCCCTTGTAGCCATTATTTGGGCACTTCTGCCGCCGCACCCTCAAGTCCCTCCCTGAGCCCTACCCAAAACCCGTGGTTCATGGCCTGCTCATTTGAGCTATAGTCTAAACTCCTTAAAGGGGGTTTTATAGGGGATTATATAAGGGACTACTATAGGGGTTGCCAAGGGGGATACTAGGAGTTTAGACTATGGCTCATTTGGATTCTGTAAAGCTTTTGCAGTCACACTGTTGTGAGAAACTTGTTCTTCATAAGCTGCATGTATACTTGCTGTAAGCCCGAACCTCTGAGTGATTCATCTGGTTGTGGCGTGGCTAGGTAGGAACATGCGAAAGGTTTAAGGTAAGCCCGTCGTCCTTCTAGCTACAGATTGCACTTTTGAATTTGGTGCAGGGTCTCAGGTGTTGTCGTCGCCGTGTTCCGAAATCTACGTAGGAGTTGTTGAAAGTGACCCTTAGTAAGTTCTCATCAGGAACCCTCCTGAAACCTAAACCCTAAACTCTGTAGTGTTCTGTCATCCCCCTAAACCCTAAACTCTAAACCCCAAACCCTAAACCCTAAACCAAGGGCCTCCTGCTTTGAGAAACTCCCAAATCAGGACAGGTTACCGGGCACCCGAAACCGCTAATGAGCCATGGTCTAAACTCCTTGACGGGGATTATATAGCCGCTAGAGACCTCGTCCAAACTGGATACATGTATCATGAGGGTTTAGGGTCTAAACTCCTTAAAGGGGGTTCTATAAGGGATTACACAGGGCACTACTATAGAGGATATTAAACCAGGAGTTTTTGACGAAGCCAGCCCCGAGCATTCACACTCTCACCCCTGGTGCTGAAAGGAGCGTGGCGGGGATAACAATCTCCATATGGTAGTTTCCCAAAATAGGGGGACCCCAGTAAAGACCCCCCCAAAGATTACAATCCTTATTGTCGGGAGCCCCAAAAAGGTATCCCCGCCCCAATTTGGGGAAATTACCATATAATCCTCATACACGCCCCTATAATAGTCCCTATATTCACTCCCTACTCATTTCCAGGCCCCGCAGCCTCCGCACTAATATGGGGCTTTCCCAAGAGCTGGGGTCCTTTGTGGGTGTCCTCATAATATTTTCGTTTTTTTAGGGTCTATCTTGTACAACATTGGGGTAGACCTGCTTATGGAAACTGTCATTCATATGCATTCTTGAGTACCCTAAACCTTACACCCTAAACCCTAAGCCCTAAACCCTAAATTCTATACCAAGCAGCTTAACAGACAGGTATAACACTTGGCCCAAGCCCCTGGTAGTTCTCATAAGTGAACTCAACTTAATACAAAACAGGGCATGCACAGAATGCATTTAAGGCGTCCCAGCCTTTGCTAAAGAAAGCAGAGGTGGAAATTCTGACCCTACGGGTTTAGGGTTTTAGGGTTTAGGGTTTACGGTAATTCTGACCCTACCAGAAGCCACAAGATCGCAAGTCTTGCTTCCTTCATGGAACTCCTCGCGCAAAGCATTCGTCTAGTACTGCAGTCGGCCGAGGCTAGCCTGCAGCATTCACGGAAGGATCACTGTTCATATACCCCCTTATGCATGTATATACCTATACATATACATGGTAGTTTCCCAAAATTAGGGGACCCCAATATAGACCCCAGAATACTATAGTCCTTATTATGGGGACCCCTTATAAGGGTACCCCTAATTTTGGGAAACCCCCACATATATACAGATATACACATATACACATGTATCTAGTTTCATCTCTTTCAGGGGACCTAAGTTTTGGATACTTGGACCCTCCGGGAAATGCATGCAAACCAAGATGGACAAACCGGAGTCCGGACCTCAGACCCTAAACCCTATAGTCCCCCTTAAGTAGATAGAATATGGGGTATATGGGGATCTTTTTATAATATACCTAAAGCCATATTCTATCTACTTAAGGGGGACTGTAAACCCTAAGTCCTAAACCCTAAACCCGCAGAATCGCTAGTGGCTGGCTGCAGTTGATATTTGAACTGCCACAGTCGAAGGCTTGTTGGCAAAAAGACGTTTGGGTTTCAGGTTTAGGGTTTACGATTTAGGGTTCAGGATTTAGGGTTTGGGGTTTAGGGTTTAAGGTTTAGGGTTTAGGGTTCAGGGTTTAGGGTTTAGGGTTCTACTTTTTGGGAAGCCCTTACACGTTCACGTTGGCAGAAGGTTCAACTGAGCTTGTTGCTGGATCCTGTACACGGCCATTTCTGCGGACACCGACTCTGGGAACTGTAGGGCTCATAGGCGGATGTAGGGTTTGGGTTCATGGTTTTCAAGGGGCCCAAAACAGACCCAATTTGTTCTTATGAATTTTCTGACGCATAGGCATAGTCCTTATTTATCTTCTATGTAACCAGGTAGTCCCTATATTACCCCCTCGTAGCCTGCGGAGGTTCCCAGTAAGAGGAGGATCTAAAAATTAGATCCACCAAAAGCCTCAGTCATATCCCCATCGCAGTCTACAGATCTAGTTTTTTAGATCGCTCTTGTCTGGGTAGGGGTGGTGCTTGGCTTGGGGAGCATCCTGGTACATGTAGAGTTAAGATGTATGAGGGGCTCACCGCTCCTTTCCCAAGATCAGTCATGCAGAGTGTTACAGACTGCCAGTTAGACAGTTCGGCTCCTTGGCAATGAACGTAGAGGCAGCAAAAACCGACTAGGCCAAAGCGATTGCCTGCAAAGTGGTTCTTAGCACTCATAGGCGCAGCAGTCCACAGTCCTTTGGGTTCCGAGCCCCAGATCTTTTTTGAAAGTCGGGGCCGAGGAATCCTGTACAATCCGATTCTCCTACAGATTTGTCCTACTGTGTCGGATTGGGAGAAGCTTCTCCTGGAAAGAGATAGATCTCCACCATAAGTTGCCAAAGCCCAAGGAATGCCAGTAGTTTAGGATTTAGCCCTAAACCCTAAACCGTAAATGGTTAGGGTTGAGGAGCCGAAGTGGTGCATGATTGCCTCCCTCAACAGTAGCAGCAACGGTTCAGCGCACCATGCCCCGGCTCCAGGGAAGCTTTGAATAAGCCCAGCTTCTGGTTTAAGGTTTAGGGTTTAGGGTGTAGATCTTGGCCCTAAACCCTAAACCCTGAACCAATCCTTGTTCCATCCAAGCTCCAGACTGGAAGAGCTAAATCCTAAGCCATGTCTTTGTGAAGAGCCGCCCCCCAAAAACCATCCAGGAATCAGATCGCAGAGACAGCTATAGGGCCTCCAAAACTTCTTTAAATAAACAATGTTTCTTAAGATCCTAATAAGAATCATGTTTCTTGTTTTAAACAAAAATAGTGGGGTTCTGGGGCCGGTTTAGACAACTTGAATGCAAACGGGTTTTCTTGTATTTTGGGGTTCCCATTCATCATAGGGGTCCCTGCATCACTTTGTCCACTTTGGGAACTGTACTGCTAAATGAGAGCATCTAGGACAGGCCAAATTAACCACCTCAAATGAGTGACTGCTTATGCCTGCCTGCGCACGGGCATGGACGAAGATCCTGAAATCTCAAGGGTAGGAGGAAAAGTAGGGCCTTGATTGCCCGTACCCTTCAGCCAGCATCTGTTTTCTTTGGAAGACCCATGACCCTAAACATCGAGCCCCCCAATTTCAAATGGAATCCTGACCCAGATCTTCCTCTCTCCTAGCCCCAGACCAAGCCGAAGGACTCTTGAATTCGGAGGTCTCAAGCCATAGCATCTATACGCCCCCAACCCTAAACCCTAAGCCC
>CAJNIZ010007191.1:83395-94508 GCA_905231905.1 Symbiodinium pilosum
AAGCCCCAAACCCTTAACCCCCAAAACCCTAAACCCGTAAACCCTAACCCTAAAACCCCTCAACCCCAAACCCTTAACCCCTAAATCCCTAAACCCCAAACCCTAAACCCTCAGGAAAAGCCCGACGATGATGCAGATGTTGTTGCTCGCTTGATTCAAAGATGCGAAGAGATTTGGCCTTTCAGACGTTTGGGGTTTGGGGGGGTTTAGGGGTTTGGGGGGTTTAGGGGTTTAGGGGTTAAGGGGTTTAGGGTTTAGGGGTTTAAGGTTTAGGGTTTAGGGTTTAGGGTGTAGGGGTTTAAGGCTTAGGGTTAAGGGTAGTGCTGGCCTGGGTTTGTTATATAGTTTTCGGGTAAGGGGTGAAAACGCCCTAAACCCACTATAGCACCAAAACAGCCCTGCATAAGAGCCTTTGGGCAAGCTATTCCAGCTTCGGAGATAAGGGCCTGGGACTTTCTCCGGGCTTTGAGGTGGATTTAGGGTTAGGCTGGCCTTCCGGATTTTGGGGATTTGGGTGTCATTGTAGGAGTCCTTTGCGATATGGACGTTGGTTGATGTCGAAGGGAGGCCCGAGGAAATCGCGGCTTTGGGGATTTGGGCCAGTGACGTGGTGCACCTTCCGGACTTGTGTAGTACCGTTCCCAACAGCCAGATTGTTCTCAGATTTGTGGTATGTTTCTGAATTTCAAGGGACCCCAAAGGCTAAGCTCCAAGCCCTAAAGCCTAAACAAGCCCTAAACCCTAAATCCTAAACGCTAAACCCCTAAGCCCCAAACCCTGAACCCCTAAACCCTGCAAGACCCTAGAAGTACCCCACAGAGAGGAAATTGTAGCCGAAGCTACTGCAAACTGAGGAAGCTTGATAACTTACGTTTGGGCAGCAAGGAAGGAATGGATCCCTTATTAGTCCCTATCATCTCCAATCATGTAGCAGTATTCGTTTTTACCTGGAGATTCGGCAGTGCGATGAGGAAAAGGCAACCTGTTTCGAGTACACAAAGCTCCTAAATTTCAACACCACCATTTTCTCATGCCAAAATTTTCCATGAATATGGAGGAATACGTTTGTTAGCATTATTTGAAAAGGAACCAGTGAATCTTGGGTACTGCCCCCACTCATTAACAATTGGATAACACTCATGTATGATCCTTCATGCCACCCCTAGCATAGACTGTTAATTGGTAGGCCCAGGACCCAACATAAAACCCTAAACCCCCAAACCCCAAACCCTGAACCTAAACCCTAAACCCCAAACCCCAAACCCTAAACCCTAAACCCAACCCTGAAGTCCTAAAGCGGAGTCGATGCCACGCCTGTTTGCACGCCTGTTTGCACGGTTGCCATCGGCTATGGAACCATCTGAGCTTTAGGGTCCATCATGGGGCTTAGGGAGTTTAGGGAGTTTAGCGAGTTTAGTTGATGATGTTTAGGGTTTACCTGGACCCCAAAGGTATGTAAAATAATGGCCTTTATGGCTAGTCTCAGCTATCATTTTACATACTTTTGGGGTTTAGGTAGTGTTGGGGTGATGACGCTTAGGGTTTGGGGTGTAGGCTTTAGGTGGTTACGGGAAGTTCGCAGGGAATTATGTCGCCATGGTTTGCCCTAAGCCCTGACCCCTAATCCTCTAAAGGGAGTTTCCAAGAATTAGGGGTTCCCTAGGGTTTAGGGTTTAGGGTTTCGGGTTTAGGGTGGGTCCCAATGATAACGGCTATATTTGTTTTTTTGGGACATGTAGGGGGGACCTCATTTTTGGAAGCTACCAAATCCTGCAGTCAAGAGGTCCGGTCTCTAGCCGCGCTGAAAGAAGAAATCAGACCGGAGCTCGCAGGTGCATGGGTTTAGGGCTTAGGGTGCGGGTTAAACCCTAAAGGCCCTAAACCCTAAACCCGCGGACTCAAGGTTTAGGGCGGGTCAGGGCTGCACCGGAGCTACGTTTTTGGGGTTTAGGGGTTTAGGGTGTAGGTTAAGCCGAAACCCTAAACCCCGGTTTAGTGGTTTAGGGGTCTTGGGATTTAGGATTCAGGGTTTGTCATAGAAAGTACTACATTGGAAGGTCTAGGGAGAGTCCATTGGTTTTGAAACTTGAAGGCTTTGGATAGGAGGTCTAGGCTTGTGTGGTGAGGGTGAAGGGTTGACGGTTAAGGGGTTCAGGGTTTAGGGTAAAGGGTTAAGAGGTTTAGGGTTTAGGGTACCCTTGAGTGACCAGCTGAGAATGTGGGGTGTGCTACTACGCTGCATGCAAGTGAGGCACGGACAAGGAAATTTGAGCGGAAGCAGTTCAACCCTAAACCGGAAACCCTAGACCCTAAACCGTAAACCCTAAACCCGAAATATCCTAAACCAGGTTGATTTCATGCCAGTTCTTCTTGTTTATGAGGTCAGTTCTCAAAGTAGGTCTCTGTGGCCGGAAGATACTGCGGTTGGGGACATTGGGCAAAAGATGATTACACGTGTAGGCTGTACCCTGAGTAGTCAATGCACTCTTTACGCGGAATTTGTACATATCTTTAGCTTTAAAAGGGTCTAGGTAGATGGGTTCGCATGATGGCTGTTGGAGCCAATCGTAAAACAGCAGGTTTTGCTAGCGCTGGCCACGAAAACCATGTTGTTGCTGGGGGTCGGTGCATCCAACATGCATTGTTTACGAGCCTCGGCCGTAAATCATGGGCCCCAGACTCTAAGTCCCTTACAGTAAAAGGTATAGGGTTTAGGGTTTAGGGTCGAGGTTTAGGGTTTGGGGTTTAACATGATAAGTCTAACCTGTTAAATCTTGGCCCCCTACACTAATCCTAATCCCATAAACCCTACCCCGCCCGAATTACCTGCTAACACCCTAAGCTCCATACCCTTATTGGACTAAATCATTTCCTTAAGGGTCCGCGGTTTTAGGATGTGTCTTTGTGCCTAGAAGTCAATGCGGGTTGGCAGTGAGCCGGGAATTGTTGTTGTTCTGTTGTGTCTCGAGTTTCTGTTTGGATGCTCATATGTATTCAGCGAGTAGTAGGGTGCAAATTACCAGCAAGAAGGGTATGACTACAGATACAATTATAACTATACTGCTTATGCAGCCGTATTTGTGGCGAGTGGGCCGAGGACTTTTTCCAGTGCTCTCCCACTTTCACCTGAAGAAATCTTTCAATCAGAATGTTGGACTAGTCGACTTGCCGTGGTGTATAATGAGCCGGGACTGGTACCTCGCAGCAAACCTTATCATGGTACAGGGCTTTGGTTGCAAGGGGACACTTCAGACACTTACGAGCCTGTCAGAAACATCTTGCTTCCTGGGCTCGCTGACTCAGCAGTGCCGCAATCAGAAGGCAGACGGTCGGCGTTACAGGCCTGGTGAACCTGCTCGCAGAACGCAGTACACCTATCCAGGACCAGCCGGCCCGAGCACTGTTTCAGCTGGAAAGTTTACCAGATGGTCAAACGACTCGCGCCATGGCAACCGAGGCAACGAGTGATGATCAAATCTCCACAAGGCAGGCTCCTGACGCTTGAGCAGGAGCATAAGGCATTGGTAGACTACAGCAAGGACTTGTTCGCCCCCGAGGTGCCACAGCCATGCAGGAAGGATGTCTTCTTAGTTTGGAATTATTGCCTCCAGTGCCTGCACGAGAACTTACCTCTGGTTAGCAAGGCATGTGTGAAATGGATCCTTATCATAGTGGTCCCTATAGAACCGTCACCCTAAACCCTAAACCCTAAGCCCTAAACCCTAAATCCTAAATCCTAAACCCTAAACCATAGACCCTAAACCCCTAAAACCCTAAACCCCTAAAACCCTAAACCCTAAACCCATGTTCTGTTCCATCCTCTCGTTCCCTGGCAACCAGAAATGTACGCCGCTCCGGAACTTTCCTTACCTCCTACACAACGACGTTCCCCGAAGAGATATGGAAGCCTACATGGGCTATTTAGGGTTTAGGGTTTAGGGTTTAGGTTTTAGGTTTCAGGGTTTTGGGTTTAGGATTTAGGGTTTAGGGTCGGGCTATCCCCGAGGGTCCATGTACCCAATAATTAGGTACTTGGGTTTTGAGGCATAGTTATTATAGTACAGGTTTGGGAGAAGTATATGATTATTGGGTACTTGGACCCTCAGGGTTTGGTCTAAGCTGAAAGTATCCCCCGTGATAACCCCTAGGGTTTGGGGTTTAGGGTCTAAACTCCTAGTATTCCCCTTATTAACGCCGATAATACTCCCCTATATACCCCCCTTTAAGGAGTATGGATTAGAGCCTACATAAGATGGTATGCTCTGGGTGTACTGCGGTGCTATCGCTGAAAAAATGTGTGTGGTTGTCCTTGAGAATGCCGGAGATTGATGACCAACAAACCTTCCAAGACACCTTCAAGAATGCAAGTAGTGCATTCACTGAAGTCACAAGAGTCAAGCTATGCGCGGCCACCCTAACCCTACACCAGAAGCCTGAAACCATAAACCCTAAGTAAGGTATACCCGGGCACATGAGCGCCGAACAGAGCCAAGCAATCGCAAATCGAAGCAAGGCCACCAACGCAAGCTTAGGGGTTTAGGGTTTAGGGGTTGAGGTTTTAGGGAATAGGGTACAGAAGAGCAAGAAATGTAGGACTAAACACACAACTCAGCCCAAGCTCCAAAATTCTAAATCCTAAACCCAAGAAGAGTTTGTGTCAGCTTGTGCAACCCTTTCGAGCCCTGTCAAAGTTCGGCTGAGCCCTGGAATCATGCAATTTTTGGCTCTTAATCTGACAAAGGGTTTAGCAGAGTTTAGGGTTTAGGGTCTACCTCCTAAACCCCAACCCCTCAACCAAGAAATAGCCACCTCCATGGATAATTGTGATTGTATCAGGGTCCTCTTATATCGCTATGATACCAAGATTGCAGGGCAGGGATAAACCCTAAGCCCTAAACCCTAGAACCCTAGGATCAGGTTCTGGGACTGCGGTGAGTAGTATCAAAAAGAAAACAGGGACAGTAGAACGAACATGGAAGAAATACCATCGGCATCTTTTCGTTGACTGACTGCTAACCGCCAGCAAGATGATGACTAAACCCTCCAGTCTTAAGATGAAACTCTAAGTCCCAAACCCTAAAACCTAGATCCCAAACCCTAGAACCAAACCCTAAAACCTAAACCCTAAACCCTAAACCCTAAACCCTAAGTCCCAAACCCTAAAACCTAAACCCCGAATTCTGGAACCCAAAGCCCTAACGCCATGGTGACCTTTGCATCCCTGTCAGGTGCTCTTACCGAGTAGCAGCCTCAGCTGTCATTGCTTAAGACGGTTAGCCACACGGTAAAGGGTTTAGGGGATTAGGGTTTAGGGTTTAGGGATTTAGGGGTTTAGGGTTTAGGGTTTAGGGTTTCTGGATTTAGGGTTTAGGGTTTAGGGTTTAGGGGCTTAGGGTTTAGGGGATTAGGGTGTAGGGGATTAGGGGTTAGGATGAGGCCAAGAGACCTTTCATGATTCAGAGGCATGCTTCTTGGGTTTCAGCTTAGCATGGGTCTAGGGCATATCTGGCAACCCTAAACGCCGCTTCAGAGCTGAGATAGATAGATGTAGAAGCTCCTTGGGACCTAGCTTGGACCTTAGACCCTTAACCCTTTGGGACTCCCTCATATTCCTATTATAGGTAATTCAGGGTCAACCCTTAGTAGGGGTCCTAAGTGCCAAGTAGGAAGCTTTCTACGCCATCTGAAGGCCGCACAGCACGGCGGCTTAAACAATTCATCTTTCTGTCACTATGCGTGCGTGAGTTATACACAGCGGGGTACTATTCCCCATCGTTCAGTCTTCTATCCAGCCTAACAGCCCCTGGAACTCAGTAAGCAATCCGTATGTTATATACTCCTTCACTGCGCACGTCGCGTTCAGGCTGCAACCCTGAACCCTAAAAACCCAAACTCTGAACCCTAAACCTTAAACCTTAAACCTAAACCCTGAACTCTGAACCCTGCACCTTGAACCGTGAACCGTAAATCCGAAATACGAGATCCCCAGCTATCATCCCCCTTAAGTAGATAGAATATGGCTTTGGGTATATTATAATAAGATCCCCATATACAACATATTCTATCTACTTAAGGGGGATTATACCCCTAAACCCTTAACCCTAAACCCTAAATAGTAATTTCCATTTTCTTTTCCATTATCCCAATATATCCTACTATATTCATGGTATTTGGGCCCTAAAACCTCATTATTTGTGTTCTTGGACCCTTAGAAATCATGCGACTCAGATTTAGAGGGGTCTAACTTAGAGAAGGCAGACCCACATCTGAACCTTCCCTGTGGGGCTTAGGGTTCAGGGTTTAGGGTTTAATGGTTTAGGGTTTAGGGTTTAGGGTTCAGTGTTAGGGTCCTAAACCCTTACACCCTAAACCCTTGAATCTTTTTGGGTTTAAGGGCTCAAGTTGGGCTTCGAGGGCTTCGAGGGCTTCGGAATGATAGAGTTTTGAGTCTATCTGGCTTAGGATCTGTAGGGTTCGAGGGGGTAGTTGAAGTGTAGGGTTAGGAGCCTACAGAGCCCCCACCCCCGCACGCCCCCAAAACAAAAAAAATCTGCGCGCTGCCAATGTGTCTCAAGACATGCCAATTCTCGGAGTTGAGCTCGGGCCTTAGGTGGACCCCCCGACCCCGTAATCATAGTGATTATATTACGGTCTTCTTGCATTCCTGGTATGCCACTATTACAGGGCGGAGGTCCTCCTGACTAGTACCTTACTATCAGTCTGAGTCTGAGTAGTCCTACTTACAAGCTCATAGCTACCTGCGCCCGAACTCCAAAAGAAGGTTTTTGCTTTTTGCCCTAACTCTAGTGCTGAACACTTGTCACAATTGTTATATCATGCTTAGACCTCTCTTTTATGTAGCAGGTGTTTTGAATGGAAGCAATCCTGCGCCACCTTGACTGCCCTACATCCCAGGATGTACACGATGTTGGGACAGTGGTGAGACTCCAAACCCCCAACTGTGCCCGACAATCCTAAATCCCCACGCAGAATGCAGAGGTTGCTGCAAAACTGTGGCAGTTACTGCTAGAGACGAAGCTTATTTCAAGAGCAGCGCTTGGCCTTGAGGTCCCTTGCTGGCGTTCTCTGGCTCTACAGCTCGAACTTGCGTCTTTAACCTGACCAAGCCAGTGCGATGCTGGCAGTTGACCACATAACTGCTCGTTCTTCGTACGAGAAGTTCGACAAGCTCTGGACACCCATGGTCGAACAGCTCAACAACTCTTTGGTTGTGCAAATAATATCAATGTTCTTCTCCATTATCTTTTTTTATCCCCCAGAAGATCCCCAAACCCTAAAGTCCCAAACCCGAAACCCTTAAAAGCCCCATTCCTTTTGATCCCTGGACCCTATGGACCACGCAAGCTTTGCTCTTCCAGCCAAGGCCGCCTGGCGCAAAGGCAGCTTTGGGCTTGAGGGGTTTAGGCTTTAGGGCTTGGGGTTTAGGGAGTCAGGCTTTAGGGCTTTGGGTTTGGGGGGTTCAGGGTTTTTTCGGGGTTTAGGCTCTGGAGCTTAGGGTTTAAAGGTTCAAGGTTTTAGGGGGGTTTAGGGTTTGCATGGGGCTTAGGGTTAAAGGTTCAGGGTGTTAGGGGGGTTTACGGTTTAGGGCTTAGGGCTTACAGGTTCAGCCTTTTGGAGGGTTTAGGGCTTTAGGGTTTTAGGTTTTAGGGTTTCAGATTTTAGGATTAGAGATAGAGGTTCAGATTTTGAGGGTCTGCGGTTTTAGCGTTTAAGGTTGTTAGGTCTAGGGTTTAGGAATCAAGCTTCAGCGGATGGTTGAGAGGTCTTTGTGTCCAGTTTTGAACTGAAAAAGGGTGGGGTACCTGAGCCCTTTGTATCTTCGCCTTCTTTTCTATACAAGAGTTATTAAGCGTCTAGGTCGCCCCAGGCAGGGGTTACGCCTCGCGCGGGTACTGCTACAGATGGGAGCCCTGAACCCCAAACCTTATAGACCTTATTCCTATTATACCACTATTACAGGGTGAGGGGGTCCTCCTAACCTAGACCCCAGACCGCAGTCTAGCACTTGCCACGTCTAGCAGTGTCGTAGTCCGAGTTCATGACGCTCTCACGGTTGATATTTCCTTCCCCTTAATAGAAAACACATGCACCTCTCCCCCAGTATTAAATACTCCCATTATGTGGTATTTTATAAGATTGGGACTTTAGTGGGTGGGGGGGTTTTATATTAGGGGCAGGGGATTGCTAAGAATCTTGCATGACGCTAGGTACTGTAGACCTTGTGGGAGGTATGGTGCTATACTTAGCATACTGAAGTCAGGCAAGATTTCAAGTATCAGCAGTAGTAAGTCATGAGGATATTTCTGTCCTCAACTTCTGTCTCCCGAAGGGTCCAAGTACCTCAAAATCACATACCCTACCTGTAGTAGAAGTACGAATACCCAAAACCTAAGTATAAAATTATTGAGTACTCGCACCCTCGGGGTCTTGTCGGTTCGGATCATAAAGGTGAGGGTTGTTTGTGCCTCGGTTTTAAGGTTTAGGATTTTGTGTTTAGGGTTTTGGATTTTGGATTTTGGGTTTAGGGTTTTGGATTTCAGGTCTAGACCCTAAACCCCCTAAACCCCCTAAACCCTAAACCCTGAACCCTCTACCCTAAATAGTAATGTTTCGGGTTTAGGGTTACAACCATCAGATCGATGCTGCGCGTTCATCCTGTCATCCCGGAAGCTCCTTGGTTGTTTCTCCAGACCTTAATCCCTAATATGGTTTTTTTTAGGGTTTAGGGTTTAGGGTTCAGGGGTTATGTAGGGATGATGGAAAGGAAAAATGGAAACTACTATTTAGGGTTTAGGGTTAAGGGTTTAGGGGTTATAGTCCCCCTTCAGTGGATAGAATATGGGGTACATGGGGATCTTATTATTTACACAAAGGCATATTCTACGCACCCAAGGGGGACCATAGGTCTGCAAGCCCGCGTCGGGAAGTTTTGAGCACACAAACCCTCCCCCAAAAAAAATGCCACACGAACTTTGGATTTTGTCAGCACCCGACTCCCACATCCTGAAGCCCTTAGATCCAGATGCTCCAGAATTGTCATGCCGACAGGCTGCTAAGCCCCGATGGCTTGGCATCCAGTGTTTGGGTTTCGAGGGGAGGCACTTAACCTCCGTGATGCCCGTATCCCTAAACCCTAAACCCCTAAACCCCTAAACCCTAAACATTAAACATCGCACAACAGTAGCCCTGCATCAGCAGGCTTCTAGCCCCTGCGCAAAACTCACTCCCGCTCAAAGTAAGTCTCAAACCGATCTATAGGGTTTAGGGTTTAGGGGTTATGTAGGGATAATGGAAAAGAAAAATGGAAACTACTATTTAGGGTGTAGGGTTAAGGGTTTAGGGGTTATAGTCCCCCTTCAGTAGATAGAATATCGGGTATGTGGGGATCTTATTATTTACACAAAGGCATATTCTACGTACGTAAGGGGGGGACCCTAGGTCTGCAAGCCCGCGTCGGGAAGTCTTGAGCACACAAACCCTCCCCCGAAAAAATGCCACCCTAACTTTGGATTTTGTCAGCACCAGACCCCCACATCCTGAAGCCCTTAGATCCAGATGCTCCAGAATTGTCATGCCGACAGGCTGCTAAGCCCCGATGGCTTGGCATCCAGTGTTTGGGTTTCGAGGGGAGGCACTTAACCTCCGTGATGCCCGTATCCCTAAACCCTAAACCCTAAACCCCTAAACCCCTAAACCCTAAACCCTAAACATCGCACAACAGTAGCCCTGCATCAGCAGGCTTCTAGCCCCTGAGCAAAACACACTCCCGCTCCAAGTAAGTCTCAATCCGATCTATTCCCTAAACTGTTAGGAGGAGGGTTGGGAAGAGTCGATCAGCCTAAGTGCTGACAGGGTGGTTTGCGGGAGAGAAAATGGTTGCAAAGGCTCTGAAACTCCAGTTAGCATCGGTTACCTATATAAACATCCAAACGGGACGCAAAACATCCTCAACCCTAAACTCTAAACCCGTAAACCCGGAATCCTAAATCCCTAAACCTGAAACCTGTAGTCTCCTTAGGAATTTCGTTTCATGTATATTAGAGAGTAATTGGCCGGGAGATATCAATACAACTCATTTTTTAAGCATAGTTGCAGGCGGACTCCAGAAACATCACCATTGTAGTAGTTTCCATTTTATTTTCCATAACCCCTGTTTTCCCCCTATCTTTACCCTATTCTGATGTAGTAGTTTCCATTTTCTTAAACAACCCTAACCCCTAAACCCTAAAGCCTATAAGAACAGGCCGCACGGAAGGAAGCCATGCGCGTCGCGGACTCCGTGGCGCAAGTGGTGGACACCGTGAGGCTTGTGGTTACTTGTGGTCACAGAGTAGACGACGCAGGGTGTGTCGTGTAAGATTTAGGATGTGGTTGCAGGGTTGAAGGGTTCAGGCACTGGGATCTAAATTGATGTCCTATACCAATTTCCCCCTGTGGTCCTCTAATTAAACTTCGAACATGTAACAATGTAACGCTCCTCGGCACCACTCATTCCGTTGATGTATCTGGGAGCTGGACAAAAGTTCGTAAAGGTTTGTTTCCACTGAGGACTGTATGCGCATGACGAATGCACGTCTTTGTGTATCTGTTCCTCTTCTCTTTTTCAGTTTTAGTATCTTAGGGCAGGTGGCTCTGAGTGGAGTAGCACTCGGAATCTTAATGACGTTCGTAGTCGGCCTGGTCACAGCTAGGACAATGGTTACCTTGAGCGGACTTCGAAGAGAACACAAACCAGGACAGTAATTGGCCTCCTTGAGCTTGCAGATGAAATTGTCGACCGCATCCACATCGAGCCGCAGCGGCGCCACGCGCTGTGGAATAACGAGAAGAACGCAAAGTGTAGATCCCAGATGCAAAGCGCCCTGTTGATGGGAGTCGTGAAGTCCAACGTCAACCACGGCCCATACAGGTCAGGGTCAAACGAGTGCAACATGCAAGTGAAGTTCGAGGCGCTGAAGCAACATGGCCCGAGACCCCGTTGAAGAACTTCAATAATAAGGTGTTTTTAGTTGCCCTCTCTTATGGTCACGTGTATATTAAAGGGTCCATACCACGGGAGATGGACCCTAAACGCTAAACCCTAAACAATAGG
>CAJNIZ010007191.1:96067-109282 GCA_905231905.1 Symbiodinium pilosum
TAAACCCCCTAAACGCTAAACCCCCATGTCTTGCAGAAATTGCCAAAGCAACAGCAAGAGTCTCTATTAACATCCATGCAGGGCAGAGTTCCCGACCCAAACCGTATAATATAGCTTCAACATGATATTGGTAATCATTTAAGCCCCTGGAGTATACAACGTCATAAGCCCAAGACCGACAGAATCATTAATCCTAAGCCATTCACTACAGGAAGAGCACGGCAAGTCTTGACCTTTAAGCCCGAAATCAAACCCTAAACCCTGCTTAAGCGCTTCCCTCTTCAAATTTGGCTTTTAGCGTTTAGGTTTTAAGGCTTTGCTTTGTCCTTTTTTTCACGGAACTCAGGGGGTCTGCACTTGCCTAGACTTGCCGTTGGTTAGTGAGTGGGGCGAAAGCCCAAGTGATCTTGCACAAGCTAGCCTTCGTGGATGATGGAGATGAATGGTGCGCATCTACTTGAGAAGCTTCATGAGCACTCTAAAGCACCCTATGTCCCTTGAGGGAAAATGCCTATTTTGGCCTCCTGATGCCAATCGGGGGTGGAAGGGTTCTAACTTTGCATCGCTCTGTTAGGGGAGGGGGTTCTAAATTTACCCTGCGAAAAATCGTTCCGCCCTGACCTCGGCAGCAGGTTCTAATTGACGATTTTTTGGAGTAAGTATGGCCCGTCAGAACTGTAGCTATTGCTCAATTAAAAGGGCAAGAGACGGCCTGTGATCGGGTCCGAGGAACGGTCATAAGTAGTTGATGATGACCTGGTCCCCAAAATAGGCGAAATAATAACCCAAAAGCTCAAATACAGCCAAAAAGGCCATTCTTCTACATACTTACGGGGCTCAGGTATTCTGAACCTTCAAGTAAATCATGAAGCCAAAGCTCCGCCCCTCCAAGTCATGGATGATCCCACGAGGGCACCAGTGAAGGTCAAGAGGCGGAAACAGAAGGCACTGGTAATGTAGAAACAGAGTCATTGTGAAGTAGCCTCACCCCCTTGCAGCCGTAGAATAAGTATAGTATAATATGGTATGGTATCGCATAATAGATTATATAATTTAAGTATAATGTAGTACACTAAAACATTTCAAAGCCCCATTCAAGTCATGTAGAGCTCGTACAGGAAGCCTGCAGTTTAGGGCTTAGGGTTAAGGGTTTAGGGCATTCAGTGAGCACAGGGGACTCGGTGTGTCGATGGGCGAAGAATGCCCGGGGGTCAAACGACGAGTCCGACTCACAGGCATGTGAGCAGTTAGCTGGGACGCATGTTTAGGGTAGGGTTTAGGGTTCCTCAACTGACGTTACCATGAGATGGATGTAGCGTAAACAGTAGGGTTTCCTCATTAGGGTAATGTAGACCCCTGATTAATAAGCCCTCTCCTTTTTAAGGGCCTTAATATTAGGATCCCTATTATAATCCCTATCAAGGGGAGGGGGGTTTATTAATTCGGTGTCTACAGTATCTTAGATCAAGTTCCTGATCTGCAGCCCAGTTGGTATAGAGATAATTGTCAGGCCCTAAACCCTAAAGCTTAAACCGAGCTTCACCCTGAATCTGCTCTTTGCAAGAGGTGCAAAAACCAAGATCTTACCTGGAGCTAGAGCAAGGGCCCCTTTAGGGTTTAGGGTTGGGCGTAGGGCTAATGGTATTACAGCGGCCGAAATAATTACCAACATCATGTTGAGGTCTTCTTCAAGCAGCCTATACTGGAATTATATAAGGAAAGTAGCGCCATGATGTTGGTAATTCTTCAGGCCTCTACATTAGCCCTATTCGGGTCCCTCTATATATACTTCTCTATGAAGCGATCTAGGCTTCTTAGCGGATTCAGGGCCTCCCAATGGGAATTTTGAGCCAACTACACCAACCTCACCTTTCCTCTCCCCAAATGGTGGTGTGTGCAGAAGGCAGCGCCAAACTTGCCTAATTTGAAGGCCTGAATTTAGAATGAAAATCATGAGCAATATGCAGTTTCAATCATTAGCATGACACCATGCAACTTGTTGCGACCTTGCATAGCTCAGAGGGTCCAGTGATGGATGCCAAATATTCCTGCATAACCCTGAATACCTTCTGTACTAAACTACATTGAGGCCATGCAGATTTGTTGTCAACAAGAGTAACCATTGATCGGGATTTGGGTATTTGTAGCGGGTTAAATTTATGAGTATTAGACGCCTCAATCCATAGAAACGAGATACATTTACGGTCATGTTGGATTGTTTTATCTTGGACCCTGAAAGCGAGAACATTCATAGCCCAAACGCCTGGCAACAGCCAAAGCAAACATTATTCCGCATACTTTGGGGTTCAGGATGTGTTGAAGATCAATGCTGAAGCCACGAGCCTTCGTCGACACCTGATGTTTACAGTCCCTGAAGCTTTGGCCTGCTTAGTGTATACAACATCATAGTAATAATAGGAATAATGGTAACTATAGTAGTACTTGTCGTCGTCATCGCCGTCGTCGTAGTAGTAGTAGTAGTAGTAGTAGTAGTAATAACAATAATAATGCAAATAACAGTAAGAGTCGGATAATAATAGTAATACAAACATTCCTACTTGGGGCCAAAGGAATCAGAGGAGAGAAGGACTTGGATTTTTGGACATAGTTGGTCGATCTTTCCGTAGGTGGTCGAGGTATGACCCCTAAACCCTAAACCCTAAAGTCTGGCACCGCTGCCCGTCATTCCTATCTGGTCCGTTCCGAGTCCTCTCTGACCGAAGCCACACATTGCCTGTCTTTGCCAGGCCTCCCTAAAATGGATTTTATATGGCTTGTATTTCAGGCCAAAAGATGCTAGCTCTGAACCTTGTTGAAGAAAAACGAGAGCTTTACTCGTCGCCAAATGAAAATAATCCTACTTCCGAGCTTCGACTTGCCATCGTTTGCCGCGTTGGGAAGCAAACAAAAGCCTCTTATTGCAAATCACATTGCGCACACTTTTTTGCTGGTATTGAAAGTAATTTCAATCCGTGCATCCCCAGGTCCTATGCGGCTTCTTTTGCCCTCCATGCAGTTCGAGCGAAACATTCTTCCGTGTGTTTTTCCAAAGCCTCCACGTCGATACGTTGGCAAGTTTTTCGAATCTAAATTAGTTGATTTCGGATGTCATCAAGCCACTCTATTCAGCTTGCTAGAAGCTCACTGATGAGCTGCGACTGCAAAGCAAGGAGAAGGCTTCCGGAATTTCAACAGGATGTTGTTTCGCACATTTCTCGCAAATGCCAAAATTTGTTCCAAGTTTCTTCAATGTCGGTGAAAAAGTAGGAACTTTAACGGTCATCCGCTTCTTAATCTTATAGATGACATCATTCCAGCTTACTTCATCGAAAAAGTCAGTAAGATTTTTTTTGCGGGTGTGCTAGTCAAACGTTATGTCACGATGAGGTGAGCAACGGAATTTGGGCAAGAGACCATTTGCTCTATGAACTCCCGCTGTGCGGTATGGATATTGTTCTCTTCATGATCTTTGCCGCGCTCTTGTAAAAAGAGGCTTGCTGGCATGCGGACTGTTGCAGCTGCGACTGTCCACTGAAACATGAGGCAGGTAGAAGTGGAGGTGTCAAAAGCATGTGTTCATGCAAAGTACGTGTTGCGTTTTCCCAGGTGCCTTGTATCCATAGCTTGTTTGCTTTCGCACTTGCCGGTGAGATGCGCTCATTCGATGTCAGCATGTTGTTTCCGCAGCCTTTACTATGGAGCCTCCCGGCATGATGTCAGATTTTCCTATCTTAACTTGTACGGGAGGCACGCAAGGTCGTGCAGCACAATCCTCTAAGCGCGTCATGCGCGAACATGAAACGTGGATGCTGCCAACTTTGGCTTGCATCTCAAATTTGGTATTCCGGACTGGGGCCTCTGCGAAGAGACGTTTGCTGGTTTTCTTTTTCTTTGTTTTGCCATGCTTCCATGCAGATTTTAGGAATGTTCCAGCTGAGATGAATGGGACGAGGTGGAGGGGTGCAGTTTCTGTAGCTTGTCTGCTGTGGACCTTCGATTTCCCGGCATGATATGACTTATCCAGGCGGCGATTCCGGGGGTCAAAACCTGGACCAGAAACTGTTATGCAACAATAGCATCGGAAAAAAAGTCGTGTTGCATGATGTGGTGTTACGTATTTAAAGCACTCCGTATTACCCGATTTGCAATGAGGGATTAGGGCCTTTGTTCAGGCTTTGCAAAGAAGACCGTAAATAGGATAAGATGAAACTGAGACCTGGGTTTGTGTTTTCGAAAACATATGTGCGATTTGCAAATGGGGCCAATGCTTCGAATGAACGATATCCCAGAATCTTGGTCTGGAAGGTCTAAAGCCGTGAGGTAAAAGCCGAGCTTTATACGTAAAATTTGTGTAGCCAGAAAATCAATCACAGTGTTTTTCAACAGGAAATGGCCGATGTGCGGACAAAGCTGCCTGCGATCTTGCGAAACGACGGATCAGGAAGCGGCTTCCAAAAATTTTTGACGTCTGAATAACCCCTGAAAAAGCTACACCCGAACTACCACACTTGGAGCCGTAAGCGTAGAACATCAAACTCCAAAGCGGCTATTGCTAAGACGTGAACCCTGAAAGTTAAACCGCGCGCAGGCGCGGCGTAACAGCCGCGACCTGGCTGCATTTGGCAAGGTGGAGTTGCGGCGTTGATCGAGACGGTGTATCGTTTAGGTTGCACTGTCTAGGGTTCAGAAAATTGGGTTCAGGGGCAAGCTTTTTTGATCAGGGTTTGGGTTGAGGATCATGTTAAAGGTTCAAATAGCTGTGAGGATTTCAACAGCCCTAACTAAACCCAAGCAAGCTCGGACCCCCAAACATTGCTTTAAACCCCCCACATTTATACCTTGAATCCTTGAATCCTACTAATCCCTAGATTTCCTTCTAGACCTTTAGATGCACCTACATAAATGCTATAAAACCTTTCAAATAATCTTTGAAGCCTTCAGATGCGGGCGCAAAGCATGGCCACGGCCATCGCCGAAATTCCCGCGTCGTCCTCATCGAGGCCTTCTTGGAACCTTGTGCTCTAAACATATATCTATATAGATATATCTCTATGTTTGTATGTGCGAATGTGCATATATATATATATATATGTTCGTGGGATTTCGGGTCAAGGGTGTAATTGTGGGACGGACAGGGCCGCATCCAGATCGTGTGCATTTCCGTGCTCGGACTTCGGCTTTAAAATCAACAGCCTGTGAAGGTCAAGCACGAAATGCGGAAATCATATAGCCAAGGCACGCCTGCAAACTGTAATTTTTTAGAGTCTGAGGTTTGGGGGACTAGGGTTTAGCCGCTTAGGGTGCCATGATGAAACCTGGCCTCCACAGAGCAGATGTTGAAGTCCAACTCTAGTTGCAGGCTTTTTATGGGATCACTCCTTCGTACGAGGATCCGAAATAAAAGCTCCTATACGTTAAAACTCTGATTCCTGAACCCTGCATGCCATTGATCCCTTTGGCCCTGAAAGGAAGCGAGGTATCTGCATTATACATATAATGTATACATAGATATATATGCATTTCCCCATTATATGAGTACATCTAACTGGCGCAAACCTGTGTATACATGTATGGATGGAAGCTGCTATGCTGGGATGATGCTTTGATGGGCTCATAGTCAGGGCTGCTGTTAAGGAATTTAATCAAACTTACCATATTGGGGGAAACCATATCAGTTACTATATATACACGTTATGGTAATTAGATGTAAGTTCCTTAAGAGGGCTTTGCTGTGTTGCAGAACATCTATGCAAAGCACATAGTAAACATACCTGGCATTTTTGTATACGCGTACATCAACACACATGTCTATACACGGAGAAACAAATCATGATTTCGTGCACCGACGGGAGGATGAGGCCGGCGGCGCAGCAGAGAAGATCGAAAGGCCCAGACGTTTAGTGTTTAGGGTTCAGGTGGTGGTTGCATGATGTTTGAAGGTTGGGGATTTACCGTTAAGGGTTAAGAGTTAGGGTGTTTCCGTGCTGTTTCGGAAAATCTGGTCTTGGAGCTAGGGCCTTTCACGAATCAAGGACCCCCAACACCTAGATCCTAAGCAACCACCTGTCATACGCCAAGTTGGTCAGGCGTGATCGATCCTGAGGGGCATTGCGCTTGTTACAAGCTGCGCGGAAACACTCAATATGAGAACCAAACTCATGTCATGACACAACCAGGTTGTACCACAAAGTCTTTTTTCGTGTACAGATTACAATAGGATTTCTTACGGTTTGCTTGCAAGAGCCGATCAATATCGACCTGTCCCTTGAGGTGTTGGAAGCATGGGCATCACGTGAAATCCAAGCACTTGACATCCTTCTGGATGGGCCTATCTAAGAAGCTTTAGGGTTTAGGGTTTAGGGTTTAGGTGGAATTGTAGAAGCCTAAGCACATACTACTATCATGGTCCGAGATTCCTGATTCCCTGTCAACATCTGGTATAGTGTACGTCATACATGTAGACCTCAAAGAATATTGCTAAGCATTTAGGCTTCTAGTTAGGATTGTCAGTAGTGCAGTTGTCTAGGATTTTAGTTATCCACCCTAAATCCTAACCGCAAAGCCCCAAACCCTAAAGCAAAAATGTGTTAGGCTTGAAATTCGAAAGCTCCCAACCTTGGACGTGGGCATTGGCACTGACTCACCGCCCGCAGATTTTCACTATTGAGGTTAGAGCTTAGGGTTTAGGGGGTTGGCTGCCTTGTGGTCCAATGCCCACATAGACGAATGGGTATAATACGAAATACCTACGTCGGTTTACCAAAACGCAAGTCAAGGCTCATTAGAAGGTCCTTGTATCCTAAACGCTAGATCCTACATTCCTTGCCCAAAGCAGCCGTAGTTCCTAATCCAACCCCGACCTGCCTAGAACCCTCTGCGAAAGGCAGCGGCGAATGAGCGTTCGTGCTCCCACCGCGCCAGAGGAGCCTAAAGGCAGGGGATCAGCTGCTCGACAAGCAAAGTCAGTAGGTTTTTGAAATCATGCTTAAGCCTTGGAGTTGTAGCCCAAATCATATGGCAAGTTCCAACCGCATTGGGGGACGTATGGACCTCTAAGGGTGACCGTTTCCAATGCGACAAAAGCCTTTCAATTGCTCGGGGTTCTGGACGATATGCTTCGTTTCATGCGGAGTTCCCATCCCATTTATGGGGCATGCAGCGGCCTCTCAGTTTGGAGAAGCGCAGACGCGCACATAGAGAGCGTGAATCCACACTAGCATTCTTTTCTCATGTTCCCCTTGTAACTGTACCACAGGCCGCTCACCGCAAACCCGTCTGAGATTTTTCAGCCCAGCTATGGTACTTCCCAGCTTCCACATGATTCTTGGCAGCCTGCCTCTCAGAATGCCACCAACTGGGTTGCTGTTAAGGAACTTAAATTACGTTACTATACTGGGGAAACCCGATTATTTACTATATATACCCACTATGGTAACTTAATTTAAGTTCCTTAACAGCAACCCAGCCAAGGTTCATACAGGGTCCGGAGGAGGACACCTGATCTGCTTGTGGTTCAGTGGTCAGCTTGCTTGGGGTACATGCAGGTTCTGCTTAATCTGTAGTCTCCTTAGGAAGTATGTGTAATTTTCAGTATAGTAAAACCCTAAAGAAATATTAAGAATGATATTTATATTCAAGGTCTAGGGAGACTACAGTATGGGATGTTCAGGCGTCTCTGAGTCCATGTACAAGCATGTTTTAAATTACATCGCCGCAGACCTAAAACGACCTCAGGCCTGAGGACTTTGTATGAGCTGTTGTCTAAACTCTTTAAATGGGGGTTCAAAGGGGATTATATAGGGGACTACTTTAGGGACCATTAAGGGGGATATTAGGAGTTTAGACTATAGCTATATGCATAACACTCCCGGCTTTGGGGCTCAGGCTCTGGGCTTCAAAAACTGTTACCCATGCACCTGCAACCCTATGTAACCCCCATAGAACCCTTATATAAACGCAAGTACTGAAAACAGTTTTGGGTTTCGCTTTTCGGGCTTGGGAGCCATCAGTTGAAGCCTTGTGCTACTTTGGGATTTTTGGGGAGTTGCAAGTAGAGTTATTGAAGGGACTTTACTGGGAACGCCAAATAGGGAACCCCAAGAATATAGTAGGAATATAACAGGAAGATATCTACAAGGGTCCTCATATTCTGTTATTTTCCTTCTATATTCTTGGGATTCCCTATTTGTGCTTCCCAGTAAAGTCCCTTTAGTTATAAGGACCTCAAACAAGGTTATAAGTAGCGCTTATAGTTGTCCACAACTTCACCTCTGGTTGTTTAAGAACTCCAAGACTGGTTCCGTGCTTCGAATGGAGTGTCGAAGGTTCAGGACTTCGGGCTTACGGTCTGAAACCATCCCGAAGGGTCCAAGGACCCAAATAATAGGGTTTTTAGATCCCAAATACCATTCATATTATGGCACTTGGGCCTAAAAGCTTATTATGCTCTTTCGAACCTGAGAAGTATGTCGGGGTTATAGCGTAGGGTTGAGTCGTTTAGCCTACGCTGCCTTTAAGAGCATCTCTCGAAGCGTCACATGTAGACCTTCAAATGCAGATGTCCTTGTTGTGATCACACCCTAAGGGTCCAAGTACCTAATCAGTATATACTTGCCCAAAACCCGGGGGGTGAAAAAAAAAACACTACTGCCCAACATCCAAGTACCTAATTACTGGGTACTTGGACCCTTAAAAAAAGGTACCCCGGACAGTAGCCGCCGCTAGCTTCTGCCCTAGGTAGGCTTAACTAGTCTCAACTCTGCCAAGCACGCAGAAAGGCTGAAAGCAAGGGGGTAGTATAGGGGGGTGGCTAGGGAACTCAATATGAGGACGCCGCAAGATCTGCTACTTTTGATAATTTCCTCCCAACAGAAAATCGGTGAATCCGGTCCAAATCATCAACTTATCTCGACCCTAATCCCCTAAACCCTAAACCCCTAAACCCCTAAACCTTAAACCCTAAACCGTCAACCCTACACCACCAAGCCTAAACCCTGAATATCAAGGTTTTAGTCTCCAATCCGAAGCCCCTCTGTGAATGAAGTACAGGAATACCTTAGGTGGACCCCCCCAACCAGTAATAGTGACTATAGGGGATAATAGGGATTATACTAGGGTCCCCTTATAGTCTTATTATACCACTATTACAGGGTGGGGGGTCCTCCTAAGGAATACCCCTTTCTATACGCTCAACTTCAGAATGACAGTATTTTGCGGTTCCTATGTGGCGCAGGATGCAGTAACCTTGAACCCCAAATCCTAAACCTTCAACCCTAAACTCTAAACCCTCAGCCCTAAATCCGAAAGCCTAGACACTAAACGCTAAACCCTAAGCCCTTAGCCATAATTCCTAAGCCCTTAAACGGCCTTTGAGCCACAGAAGCCTCTGGGTTTGATTGCGCACTTAGGGCGCGCTCGACTCACTGGGGGTCTTGGTAGGATTTGGGATTTAGGGTTTAGGGGTTAGGAAATGGAAGTTGAATGGAGACTACCATTGCAGCATGTACGGGATGTGGGCTTTAGGCTCAAGTGGGTTCTGTAGGGAATGGAAAATGACATGGAAGCTGTTCGAGCATAAACGAAGGGAAGTCACACAACATGGGTTCAAATCCCTAACCTATCTCTACCCTAAACCCCGAAGCCTCAAGCCGTAAACCCTCAATGGAAGCTCAGCTAGCATTAAGGACATTTAGGCTGTAGGACGAAGTGGGACACGTCGGGAATGAATGGAAAATACCGTGGAGACTAGTATGGTATGTGGGGGGTTACATTGGCTTCAGGGTTACGTGGTCCTTGGTAGGGAATGAAGGAGTGGATTGTTGGGATTAGTCTTGGGGCTTGTACAGGGGCTACTACTGGATTTATTCTTCCATTCTCTACTATTAGGGTTGCATTTGGGGTACTACATGACTCCTGTGCATTGCCAAATAAGGATCCGCAGAACCTCCTTTTCATCTCCATGTATCGCGAGAGTCCCCCAAAACCCTCTGGTTTGATTACATATATCCCCCAAAGAAAGGACATCTGTTGAACAGGATTCATGTGCTAATTCTTCTGTAGGACTAGGGCTCTACGACTGTTACACCCTACAGTAGTTGTTTTGGGTAGAGGCTACCAATCAAGCCCTTTCATCTTAGAGTTCCATCAGGCCTCAAACCCTCCACCCTAAACCCTATAAGTCCTAATCCTTAAGCCCTAATCCCTACACCCTAAAACTTAATTCCTAGATCCGAAGCTATGAGCCCTTGGCCCGAAGAACCCATAAGGCTTCCTGACTCAGGGCCTACAACGCCCACGGGCTCCGCTGCATTGGGAGTTGGCAGCCAGGTCGGAGGATCCCCCAAAGGTTTTAGGGTTTAGGGTTCAGGTTTTAGGGGTCTAGGGTTTAGGGTTTAGGGGTTTAGGGTTTAGGGTTTAAGGTTTAAACCCTGACAATAATGGCTACCTGGGCCCCAAAAGTATGTAGAACAATGGCCCTTGTGGCTATGTTTGTGGGGTTTAGGGCTATTCTTTTACATGCGTTTGGGGATTTAGGTAGGGTTTGGGTCTGAGGGTTTAGGGTTTAAAGGTTAGGGGCTTAATCCCTAACCAGCGTTTTACAATGTCAAAGTGATGGGAGATCCTTCGCCCCCGAAGGGCTTTCTGCGTAGTTGTTTTTTCTAGGGCTGCCAAGTATAATATATGCCTGCTTAGATTCTTTGGCTTTGAGGTTGCTCAAATTAGCAGTGCATTCTTGGGATTTTCTGGGGTTCGTGTTGCTTCATGGGCTGGTTGTCAATCTGGAGCCCTGTTCAAAGTATAATTTATCTTGGTAACCCTAAACCCTAAACCCTAAACCTAATTATCATGCAAGGACAGACTTTCGGCAGTGTCTGGTTCCGCCTCTCGCACTCTTAATGACAACGTGTGGGATTGGGATTGGCACTTGGACCTATAACCCTAAACCCTAAACCCCAAACCCTAAACCCTGAACCCTAAACCCTAAACCCTAAACCCCAAAACCCTACGCTCTAGGACCCCAAAACCCTAAACAAGCCAGCAAAGAGCTTGGACCACTGCAGAAAGCATGTCGAGGTTAGGCTTGAAGACGCGGTTTCCATTCTCCATAGGGTTTAGGGTCTATATTATCGGGATAATGGAAAAGAAAATGGAAACTACTATAGGGCTATATAGGGTTTAGGGTTTAGGTTCTATAGGGATAATGGAAAACAACATGGGAACTACTTTAGTTTAGGGTTTAGGGTTCAGGGTGAAAGATCTACCTAGACCTCCCAAGTACCTGTCAGGATACCCGTGTACGCCAAAGCACTGGGGATAAACGTCATTGTCATGGTTACATGGAAGGTTCAGGCAATAGTTTCCGTAAATGGGGGGACCCTAGACCCCTAAACCCTAAACCCCTAAACCCTAAATCGAAATCCTTACGGATGCTCTGCAGTGTGCATTCACTCAAGGCGAGTTCTTGCCAGTGATCGAAAGCTGGACATCAAACAGGATCCGCTAACAGGGTTTAGGCTTAGGGGTTTAGGGTTTAGGGTATCTAGACCCGGAGCCGTAGACCCACATCCCGACTTGTAAGCCGTAATACCAACTCCTGGAGCAATCTGAAGACACCCTAAAAACTCCAGCCCGACCCTCCTTGAAAGGTCTTAAGCGGACTTCGCCGAACGAGCGTTGCACCGAGACTAAGTGGGGCTAGCCTGTTTCAAAGGGCTCGAAAGGTGGGATGAAGGAAGGTGGAATACAAGAAATAAGCCTCAATATAGTCGAGTATATATTTTATTAAGGATCCTTTAACCCACCTACCTTCATCCCAGCTTTTGAGCCTCTTGCCTGTCACACCTTTTCCGCGCTTGGAGTTGTGGGTGCAGGAGCTTGACTCGTTACCCGTGATGGTTTAGGGTTTAGATTTAGGGCTTAGGTTAAAACATCCCGGGCCCGAGTCCCCAAATGTTGAATGTGGTCCCGAATATATAAACATATACATATAGTCTCTAATACTCTTTAATAGGCAGAAAATTTGGGGTTGCTTTTTTATAATGTGAGGCTGTGGGGGGACGGCGATTGCCAGCATTTTTGTTCCGGTAAGTAGTGGAATCTTGTGCTGTACATGCCCAGAGCCCTGCAACTGGAGCCCTCTTCCCGAAACCCAGGGTTTTTTGCTTAGGGTTCAGGGTTTAGGGGTTAGGGTTCAGGGTTTAGGGTTCAGGGTTAGGGTTAAGGGTTTAGGGTTAAGGGGTTAGGGTTTAGGGTCTACACCATTGCTTGCTTCATGGGGCGCTTCAGATGGTTTAGGGCTCCCAGGCCTTGGAATGGAATAGATGTTTTCCTTCACCCCCAAAGTATATGGTAGTTTCCCAAAAATAAGGGGACCCCCAATATAGACCCGAAAATATTATAGTCCTTAATATAGGGACCCCCAAATGGTACCCCCTAGTTTAGGGAAACCCCCATATAGACTAGGTAGTTTAGGGGTTAGGGTTTAGAGTTCAGGGCTTGGGCTGTTCTCAGGGGTTGTGGGCCATTGTTTGACCCCTTTTTGGGGTCCTCTCACGTGAAGCATGAGGCCTATGAATCCTGAAGGCTGTGTTGATTGTGGAAAACGGACGCGGCCTCCGAATCAACGGGTTTTAGGATTTAGGGTTTGGATGCGAACCTGAGCATATCACCGCAGAAGAAACAACACAGCAAGGTTTAGGGCCTTAGGATTTGGTGAAGGGAATCCTTGAGCCCTAAGAAACCAACCAAAAACAATGGGCTGCGCAAGCTCACCCTAAACCCTAAACCGCTCCTGGTTCAATTCCCCTCAATCTCTTTGCTAGGATCTTTGCATAAGAAGCCTGAGGTGGACAGACAAGCAATTGTAGCGGTTTTCTCCAAGTGCTGGAGACTCAAATGGGTGGTTGTCAAAATTATGGTCCCTTTTTGGATCCCTATTACAATACGACAACTTATATTTCGGGTACCCAAAAAGGGACTAATAGGGTAGATATAACCCCAATGTAGTAGTTTCCATTTTCTTTTCCATTATCCCCATAGAACCCCAATATAGTCCCTATAATCCCCATATTTAGGGTACCCAAAAAGGGACCATCATTTTGACAACCACCCAAATCAAGGATGGGCTGGGGGATGTGCTGGGGAAAGGCAGTGGTCACAAGAAGATGATGTTTGAACACAGCCGAGATACTCAAAACCTTGAACTCTAAACCCTAA